>JAJOZX010004563.1:310000-342500 GCA_023014485.1 Bathynomus jamesi
ATCTGGGAATGAACTCACAATGGTCCCCTGAGTTTTTTATGATACACACAGACAGTGCATGGAAGAAGGAACTCTTCTGGGATAATTAAATCCACTATAGTCCGAATAAGTAATGGTAAATGACAAATACCATAGTTTTTCTTTTTCATGATGCTAGCCCGACGTGGGCAACGGGTCACTCGCAAAAAGGTCCCATAAATATAGCTTTCCTCACCAGCTACCTGCAAAGCAGACAGGAACCAGCTTTGGGACATGGATCTAGGGTTTAAAGCATCCTAGCCCTGCTACATTTAGAACCTCAATATAAGCAAAAGACACGCTGCCTTCACGTCAGATTGAATACATCAAAGAAAAAGGGGTAACTATTATATTTTTAGCCAAAAACCAAAACTTAAACCTCAACTAGCAGAATTGAGAGTCCACTTTTCAAGGCACATAACATGTCCGTTTCAAGATGGGAATGAACTCAGAATGGTCCGCTGAGTTTTTTATGATACACACAGACAGTGCATGGAACAAGAAACTTCTGGGATAATTAAATCCACTATAGTCCGAATAAGTAATGGTAAATGACCCGTTGCCCACGTCGGGCTAGCATCATGAAAAAGAAAAACTATGGTATTTGTCATTTACCATTACTTATTCGGACTATAGTGGATTTAATTATCCCAGAAGAGTTCCTTGTTCCATGCAGTCTGTGTGTATCATATATATATATATATATATATATACACACACACACACACACTATATAATATATATATATATATATATATATATATATATATATATATTTACCTTAAATTTACCTTAAAGCGCTTCTGCCTCAAGGGTGCGCTGCTCCCACGAAGTCCACTCAGCGCCTCCTGAGGCGGGGCCACGACGGGGTCGCCACCCTTCTTTTCTCTTGCTCCTGCCATACGATTTGGTCCCCTATTGAATTTGTGGGGGCTGGTCTGGCAGAGGAATACCCTGACACTGTGGGTTGGTCGGGTATGTTGGCTAAAAACGTGTCCAAGTGTTTTTTAAAAGTATCTACTGGGACTGCATTTATATCTCTAAGGTACTGAGGCAAGAAGTTAAACAGGCGAGAACCCTGCCTAGAGATACTATTATATTGAAGGGTTTGAATCCTTCTCCGACTGTTTGGTGGGAGGTGATATTTTTTACACATTCTGCCAGTTCTTGTTAAGGTGGGCACAATTGGTTCAGTATTGGGGGCAACTAAAAGCCCTTCTAGAATTTTCCAGGTGTAGATTAGGATGTATCTCTCAAACCTTCTCTCTATGGAATAAAGGTTGAGGCCTCTAAGCCTATCCCAGTAGTTTAATTTGTTTTTACTCACCTGTTGCCCATCAGGTTGTTTAATATACGAGGTAAAGGTTCTTTGTAGGCCCTCAATTTTTTGCAATTCATTCTGTTTGTGGGGAAACCATAATTGAGAGCAGTAGTCAATGCGTGGAAGGACAAGTGATTTCCACAGGGTAAGCATGGTCATACTGTCCCTAGTTCTGAATGTCCTCAGTATATATATATATATATATATATATATACATGTATATACACACACACACACACACACACACACATATATATATATATATAATATATATATATAATATATATATATATATATAGGGTGAACCAAATGTAGGTGGACAGTAAATGATAACGTTTATTTTGAGAATACATATTTAATTTTTTTGTATACTATAATACAAAATAAAATTTAAATAAATTTAGTTATAATATTTAATATAATAAAACACAAACACCATAGTTATAATGAACACCATAGTTATAATATAATATAACACAAACCGTATTCAACCTACTGTCCACCTACTTTTGGTTCACGTGTATATATATATATATATATATGGTTAGGGTTACCAGACGTCCGGCTAAAGGAGGACATGTCCTCCTTTTCAATGCAATGAGCTTAAAAATGAGCTTCCACACGCTCAAACGACCCAATTAATATCTGACATGTCCTCCGTTTGCCGGACGTCTGGTAACCTAACCATGATAGACTAAATTAAAATATTTATTGATATATAATTAATGTTATAAATTTATAAATTAAACCAACTAATCACTCTTAATCATTATCAACTCTAGTTAATATGGTCCTTGGATATGACCAAAGAACGTTTCCTGCATTATTTTGATTCCTATGAGAAAAGTATTTTATTAGGAACTTAATTAAATCTCATTTGGTTATAATTTTAGATGTCTTCATGATGCATATTATAAATTAATCATAATAACTTGTTCTTAATATTCAACAGTAAGTGTTAATATGATTCAAGATATTCAGAAAGAGTCTTTCCATTGTTTGATCGCTTTTAGTTCATTTTAAATAAAATTATGGATCACCTGATGATCAGGGCCCCCAGCCTTCTTTAGTTATCCTTATAAGGCTAACTAACGAAAATATCAAAACCTAACCTAACCACTCGTTAGGTCAACTGTACGCTCTTGACGATTGGTTAGGTTAGGTCGTGATATTTTCGTTAGTTAGCCTTATAAAGCTAACTAAAGAAGGCTGGGGGCCTGATCTTCAGGTCGGGTTGCCAGATTTTGTCCCGCATTCTGCGGGACAAAATTTTTTCTGAGGTTTTTTCCAAGACCAGTTTTTTTTTCAAATTGAAACTAGATTCCTTCAACAATTACAACAAACAAAATTAGAAAATTTTTATTAAAACAATGCTTAATAATGCTTGATTTTTGGATCAAATGCGGGACTGGCAACCCTATCTTCAGGTGATCCAAAATTATTTTGAGCAACATAAAAAAATTTTAAAAAAAATTATGGAGGGTCGATGTGTCTTGCAAAAAAAAAAAAAATGACCCCAAAAATTACGTCGCATCGCTAATTTCACTTTATATCGATGTAATTATATTAGTGAAAATAACTATAAAATTTTGGATTAAATAATTTCCAAATATTTAGTGGAGGGGGTCTTTGGAAATATGTGCTTTGAAAACTTTCTTGTTGGCAAGTTATATTTATAAACTAACCCATAATTAACTTGTTTCCTTATTGTTTAGTTTATCGTTGGTGTGGAGTTACTAGTGAGTAAACCTACGGTTATTTTGAGGCACATCAAAATGATTAGTTGCGAGACAAGTTTATTCTTATTAAGAAAAACTACATCAAGTCATTGTTTCAGAAACTATGATTACCTTTCTGGATAATCTCTAGGAGCGCTCCATTTTTCAATATTAAACATACACTCATAAAACATATACCATTTGAAAGCTCACATTTTTCTGAGTCTAAAAATGTAGTAATCCAAAAGCATCAATAGCAAATAAAAAGTAACTAGATTTAATTAATTGTTTGACGCGTGACGTCATTAACTACATCATAAAGGTTGGCTAAGTTATAAATCTTCAGTCTGTGTTGTAAGATGGTATTTTTGGTCATTGTTACGCTAACCTAATGATAATGTAATAACATATTCAACCTAACATGAATATGTTATTACATTATCATTTGTATAATTTAGGTCTCGTGGGTACGGGGGCTCCGCCCCCGTAAAGATCACGCATCACAAATTGATCTGTATAGGGTTTTATATTTAAACCTAGTTACTTTTTATTTGCTATTGATACTTTTGGATTACTACATTTTTAGACTCAGAAAAATGGGAGCTTTCAAATGGTATATGTTTTATGAGTGTATGTTTAATATTGAAAAATGGAGCACTCCTAGAGATTTACCAATTTTCTTTCTTTGATAAAAGTTGTAACCTATTTTTTAGAAAGAGAAATAAAAATATAAGGTTAACTGATACTCTACTCGAAAGTGTAAAGTGTTATCAATTTATACCGAGTGGGTTAACAGTTATGGCGCGGCTTGTGATGATACATACAGTATGTGTGTGTGAGTTCCATTAATGTAATGTTGAGAGGTTCAAAAGTTATGGCATGGACCTGAATTTGACGTTTGACTGCTATTTGTGGCCTTGACCTTTGATGCAGGGACCTGAGTCTTGCTCAAAACACACCGGTTTAATGTCATCTTTAGGTGTTATGTTGATTGTTTCAAAAGTTATGGGGTGGACCTCCATTTGACCTTTGACCTACATCTGTGACCTTGACCTTTGATGCAAGGACCTTAGTACTGCTCAAAACACATCGTCTTATGTGTGAAGTTTCATCAATTTACGTAGTGGTTCAAAAGTTCTAGCGTGGACTTCCATTTGACCTTTGACCTTTATTTGTCCTTTGACCTCTTTGTGGCCTATGACCTTTGACTTCTGTGAGCTTGATCTTTGAAGCAGGAACCTGATACTTGCCCACGACACTTCCTCTTGTGATCATCCATGTGTGCAAAGTTTCATTCATTTTTGTTGAGCGGTTCAAGTTTATCCCGGACCCGAAAGTGTGACGAACGGACGGACAGACAAATGCAATCCAGTTTGGCCCCTCCAAATTTTTTTGGTCGGGAACATAAAGGGGAAACTTTTTTTTTTTTTTTGTTCTTTAAAAAAATCATGAAACGGGATTTTCTTGATTTTATATTTCCTATGTAAAAATTCTTATATAGAAAATTCTTATTGAAAATGTAGTTAGATTGCACATGTTTTCAAAAACAAATAATGAAATTGGCTATATGTACAGACGGATGTAATTTTTTAGGCGGATTTTGGCAATCATTTTTCACTGTTAAAATTTTCCTAAAATTATGTGCGTTATGTTTGTTGTAGCTGTTTTGAAAACGCATAAGTTTTTTTTTTTGGCAGGAATGAGGAGCCAAGGGCAAAAATGCCCCTCCCCAATAGAGGAATAAGACTGCCAAACTCAAGGTCCAAGGTGTTCAAAATGTCTGGACACTCTGCGTTTGAAAGCGTGAAAGTCATAAAGAGGGAAAAAGATGGATTGAGGAAGATTTTTCCAGGGTTGACCGGTTGTGCACATGAAAGACTGAGAATACCGATTAACTTTTGCGTTAGATAGTTGGATAGAAAAGGAATGAGAATGTGTCGAAATTCTGGTACTGCGTGCTCTCCTTAAAGGAGGAAGCATGCAGTTACAGAGTTCAGAAGAGCAGTGTATGTTGTAATACCGATAATAAAGAGAGAGTGAGGCAACACTGCGGCGAAGCGAGAAGGATTAAAGACAGTCAGTAAAAGGCGGGGAATTGATGAGACAAAAAACCCTTGATTTCACCCGGTCAAGTAGAGTTGTGTGGGTTGGGCCACCCCACACACGAGAAGCTTACTCCATATAGGGGCGGACAGTACAGAAACGGCAACTGAGTGGAGGTGAAAAAACTGCGGAGCCAGTACAGCACACCTAACCTCTTGGAAGCTGTTTTAGAAAGAGAGTATCTGTGATCTTTCCAGGAAAGATCACGAGAAAAAACCCCACCAAGAATGCTAATAGAAGAGGAAGGATTGAGTTGTGCATTGTTGAAGATAAGAGGATAGTCGTGTCGTAGAGAGATAAAGGAAATAGAGTTTCGAAGCATTGAAAGCCACAAGGTTTTCTCTTCGCCATAGCCGTCTTAAGCGAAACATAAAATGGATGCTGAGAGGAACGCTTTGTGAAGCGGGTGGAGAAGTGAAGGGTGGGATCATAGGAGTGGATAGACCAAGAAATGCGAATTAAAAGATCAGTGATAAATAAAAAGAAAAGAGTGGGTGACAGAACAGAGCCCTGAGGAACACTACTATTAATAGCTTTAGGAAAAGAACGATGGTTATCTACAACTGCAGCTAAGATCATCCAGAAAAGAAATTAGAAATGAAGCCAGAGACAGAAGGACAGAAACCGAAGGAGGGCAGTTTGGAAATTAATTGATGTTGCTGATACGTGTGATTTTTTGAGAAATAAGAAAACCAAAACTGTATGAATGTGTAAGGGGGACTTATTTCTGGACCATGAAGTGCTGAATACCTATAAATAAAAATCTTTTCACACGATTTTCTTCAAACGTACAGTATGGCTTTTGTTTATAACATGTTTTATTTCTTTTAAATTTAAATGCAATCGGTTGAATAGGAAGACTTTTAAGGAGGTTGAAATTTTCAAATTTATTTAAAAAAATCTGTTTCAAAACTTTTGGCTAAGTCAATTCAAGTTGTTGTGAAAAAAACCTTATTTGTACAGTTTTTCGTATGGCCATACAAAAATAACTAGAGAAAAGATATTGTTCAAACTGACAGAATAAATAGGATAAATAATTATAAATGGTGTTGTGACCCCAAATTCGTGTGCCTAAATGTCTTACTAAAATAGGAACAAAAAATTTAGTTTTAAGATTTTTGTTGTTTAAATCTGTAAAACAAAGTAGTTTAGATTATTGTTCTTGAAGAATATCAATAGGCTTGTTGCTACAGTGTTAAAAAAATGTCTCAAATTGTTTAAAAATTCGTTCGATTTTAATTGTTTTCTCACGTGATTTGGATCACTCGGATCAGCCTTGGGATAGAGGTGTATGGTAGGGTCTTCAGAATCGTCGTCTCTCGGTTCGAATGGAAGGGAAAACAAACTGACTAGGCTCGAATGTAATATGATTTATTTTCTCTTTGTTTCGTAGTTAAACTTTTGGAAGCTGACTTCGAACCCACTTGTTAAAATGGACCACAAGGTCTGTTACAAATTTGAGAAAACAAGTGGCTTCGAAGAAATTACTTTGTGTTAAGTTGATTGTTAAGGAAAAGGAGGAGTCCTTGTAATTTTAAGGTGTAACTTAGATTTCTAAGTTAGTTGTAGTTCCGTCCTCAAAAGTTAAAGTGGCTTGTAAAACGGAATCTTTAAACTCTGTTGCATGATTGAAAATTTCAAGTTGATTTAAAAGTGTTTCGCTCGTCCAAAAATCTGAATCTCCTTCGTTTTACGAGAACTTGTCTGTAAGAGCTTTAATGTTAGTCGACAGAAAAAGAACTTTGTGAACAATTTTTTAATGTAATTAGTGTGCACAAATTAAATTTTAAATTTGTAAGTTTGCGGAATATTATGTTTTTTCAGGAAAAAGTAAATATCTTGTGATGATCTTGTTTCCCGAGGAAACCGGTGAAGTTAGTGCATAACCATTTGAAGCCTTTGAAAAATTTACTTGATTTAATTGACGAACTGTTTTCCTGGAAAAACTTGCGGAACTCACTCATACTGTATTCATGAATTTGAATTTGGTGCTATTTCTAGAGTTACACACAAATAAAAAACCCTCTGTATAAATGCTTTTGACACTTGAATAATTGCAAACATTTTCTTTAAATTGACAATTCGTTTTTTTAGAACAAAATTTGTAATCGTACATCTGTAGATTTCTTTTAAATTGATGTCCTATTTTGAGTGAAATCAAATAAACTTTGTACAAGGGAGAGTGTTGTTTCGATGCTACCTTGTAATAGGCCTCTCCTATAAGCTGAGGGTAAATTAACATTGAAAGTAAAAAATTAAAGTGGGCTTCAAGTAAGCCCAGAAAACTCCGCGTATAAAATTGAAAGGCCATTCGAGTGGATTTGCAGAGTCCTGAACAAAGGAACCCGCGCGCGCAATAAGTTCAACCGAAAAAGGAGTTGCACAACAAATGACGCACCAGTTTTAAGGTATGTTGAAAATTCAGGGAGCATTTAACATTTTCTGAAAAAAGAAAGAAAATTCCTAATAACTTAAATTTGTTAAGAGTAATTCTTGTTGAATTTGGACCAAATTACTGGATTTGAAACGGCGAAAAAAATAAAATTGATTGGTTAATAATTTTTTGGTCGGGGGAAACACATTCATCTCCCTTACAAATTGGTTTCAAATGAGTATTTTGTAATCTTCTGTCATCGTTGAAGTTCTATGTTATATGAACGTACATAGTACAGACGCTCAAACGAAAAAATTAAACCTTTGAAAAACAAATGTATGTATTTTAAGTTATTGAAAATGAATGCAGTTAAAGCGATCTCATTCATAATGAACATTCATCTAATTTAAAATTTTTCAAGTAAAAAGAAAGCTGCCTTGGTAAAAATGTAATAAAATTGTTCAAAGCACATTTTCTCTCCTTTGTGATGTGAGCTTAACTTTTTATTCGTCTTGTTGAATAGATTTTTCAAAGGATTGAGATACAAGCAGAAAATAGAAGCAGAATAATAAAAAAAAGGTACTACATAAATGACCAAAATTAAATTACGACAGTGTCTCTGAATTATTAATTTATGTACATTCTCCATATATATATATTTTGGAGATTCTTCGGTACAACGGAGAATTATATGCAGTAAACACCACTTTCAAGGGCTGAATACTTAATTGGAAGTGTTTTACCTTTTTTGTCTGATATTAAGTTTGCCAGCGAACTGGGAAATATTTAATGCACGAAAGAAAACTAATTTATTCAGGAGACAGAATTCAAACGTAAACCTTTACTCGAAACGAAAGAAGTTTTGTTTTCCTTTTGCTTTTGAAATTTCTACACAGTTTTCTTGACGTCGATTTTTTCACTTTAATATGGTTTTTACAGGGTTGTTGTTTCCAAATCTTTGATTTTTTTAAACCCTCATAACCTCTTCATGCTGAATAATATGACCTATGACAAAATCCTGCTTGTATGAAATGACAAGAACACTGATAATACATATCTTGAGAGTTTTTAACATAAAATTTTTAGACTTATTACACGGTTTTCTTAAAATCTATCATAAAAACATTGCACAAAAATGTACAGTCCCCTGCAATAGTCGCGCTCCACCCCTGTTTAGTTCTCTCCGAGATGTGGAGGCAACGCAGTCCCTCTTTCTCCGCCACCCTCAATCCCTCCCTCTCCTCCTCCCCCTCTCAGGTGTTGTTATAGTAATACTTTTAGTTTTTGAAAACCAATGACTGAATAATTATAATGTTCACTGTAGTTTTGGCGGTAATGCTAGGACGACTATATATTTTATTCATGCATTATTTCTAAATTTAGGGAATAGAGTAGTTAGGTTATTTCACAAACGTGGGATACTTTAAAAACTTTCAATCATAGGATTTTGATGTGACTTTTCCTCGGGGAAATAACATTTCTGTTTAAAGTCCATGCATCATCAACAAATGATTATCCGGTAAAAGATCTATCCATGGAGAGATAATGATAACATAGTTCAAATTTTTATTAAAAAAAAAACATAAATCAAGTAAATTTGGGGATTTTCTTAAGAACACACAAAACATAATGTTCAAATTATAAGGAACTGATAACACTGGTCAACAAAGATTTTTCATCAGAGTAAAATTTGTGGTGGCTGAGTAGCATTGTTCACGCTGATTCCAAAACTGCATTCAGATCTTTTCTAGCACGTATAGTTTTCAAGATGAAGGCATATATATAACTACACAGATTTAACCATTTTAAATAGGCAAAATACTAATATTTCAACATTTGATTGTGTTTATTTTATTGTGTTTTTTTAGTTTATTCATCTTATTTATTTCAATTATCTTAATTATACATCTTATGTATTTCAGGTGTGAGCTTTTACGTCTAGCAGCATTGTGATTCAGGCAACAACTCCGTGCTTTGTGTGTCAAAAGATCAGTCCAGTCCAAGAACTTGTTGTGTCAAGTTGGTGTACATTTTTTTTGAATTTATAGTTTGCTCAGGTCAGTCAACATGCCTCGACAATGTAAGAATGACCCCGACAAGTTCTGTTTCGTATGCGGCCAGTTGACAACTAAAACACAGCGACGAAGTATTACAACCGACATTAAGAAAATATACAAGCTATACTTTGGTTGCCATCTAGGTGACCAAGCTAAACCATGGGCGCCACATCAAATCTGTTCTGGCTGTTCAAATGGATTACGTGATTGGCTCAACAAAAAAAAAGCTTCAATGCCATTTGCCATACCCATGATAAGGAGGGAGCCGAGAGATCATCATGAAGACTGTTATTTTTGTAGTGTGAACTTAATGGGGTTTTCTGCCAAGAACAAACACCAGATTGTATATCCAAACTTGGATTCATCACGTAGACCAGTAAAACATGATGAAACATTGCCCATTCCAATTCCCCCAAGTGATAGGCTAGATTCTATCATAGATGACATGGAAAGTGATGAAGGTGCAACTGGCGTTTCCGGACCATCTACAGAACCAGAGTACACTTTTGAAGGTAGACATTTAGAGCCTAAAAAGTTAACCCAAGGACAGTTGAATGATCTTGTTAGAGACTTATCGCTGTCTAAAGAGAAATCAGAGCTTCTCGCCTCAAGACTAAAGGAGAACAATTTACTTGAGAACAATGTTCGTATTAGTTACTACCGAAAGCGGAATTTTGCATTAACAGCATTCTTTTCAGTAGACGGTCCTCTCTGTTATTGCCATGACATCAATGGACTATCTACAGCCATATCTCAGACGTATGTGGCATCTGAGTGGCGCCTCTTTATTGATTCGTCGCAGAGAAGCCTGAAAGCAGTTCTTTTGCATAATGGTAATATAATGCCATCCATCCCCATTGCCCATTCCGTCCATCTAAAAGAGACATATGACAATATGGATATACTACTTAAGGCAATCAAATACGACAGTCATCAATGGAATGTTTGTGGAGATCTAAAAGTTATAGGAATGCTTATGGATATGCAGTCAGGATTCACACAATTTTGTTGTTTCCTTTGCCTGTGGGACAGTCGCGCCACTATAGAACATTACACCAAAAGTGACTGGCCACTTAGGTATACATATGTCCCAGGGATAAGCAATGTCCAGTCTGTCCCTTTAGTGGATCCCCAAAAGATCTATCTGCCACCTCTTCACATTAAACTTGGTTTAATGAAGAATTTTGTTAAAACAATGGGTAAAGTCAATTCTGAAGGGTTCCAATACCTTTCAAGGAAATTTCCGAAGGTTACTGCAGCAAAATTGAAGGAAGGAATTTTTGTTGGGCCACAAATAAGGGAGGTTTTGAATGACACTGAATTTGAAAAAGTCCTAAGTCCACTGGAATTGAAGGCTTGGCTGGCGTTCAAATGGATATGTGAAAACTTTCTTGGAAGCAACAAGTCACCTGCGTATAAGGATGGAGTCAAGAACCTCCTTGATGCCTTCAAATAAATGGAGTGTCGAATGTCGTTAAAAATTCACTTCCTGCATTCCCACTTAGATTTCTTTCCTGAAAACCTTGGTGCAGTGAGTGACGAGCAAGGAGAGCGCTTCCATCAAGATATTCAGATGATGGAGAAGTGCTACCAAGGATATTGGAATGAAAGCATGATGGCGGACCATTGTTGGATGCTGTATCGTGACAATCCAGGCCAAATTTACAAAAGGAAATCACACTCACAGCGCTTTTAATAAAATAATGTATATATTCTTTATTTATAAGTACATTGAATAAGGTATATGATGTATTTGTTGTTTAGCATTCCTAAGTGTGATCTATACATCCATAAATTTTCTTATAGCAATATCAAAAACTTAAAAATATCAAAACCAGTGTATCTATATAACTATACGTGCTAGAAAAGAAATAAAACCAGATTCGGAATCAGCGCGAAAACTGCATTAAGAAAAGTGTGATCATGTTTGTGATGAGAAAAAAAGTTTCATTTTGTTGGCCAGTGTAATTGTTCAAGTAAATAAATATATATTTACTACATCACAACCATAACATTATTATACACAATTAATCAATACTTGGTCCATCCTTCATTATTATTAATAACCTCTCGTAGAGTATTTGGAACAGATACCACGTGATTGTATGTAGATGCGGAAAAGTTCCCACTCTGCCATGGTGTGTTCCAGCAGGTGCCGAGATGTCCGCTCCTGCCCAAGCTCCCAAGCGTTAACCATATTTGCCCACACATTTTCAATGGGGTTTAGGTCACAGTCTTTGGTGGGCCAGTTCAGCAGCTCGACATGTCGTTGCTTCTGAAACCACCGCCTGATGATCCTGGCAGTATGAACATCGTAGTTATCCTGTAAAACGAAATTAGCAAAACTTGAGAGTTTACATTTCATCCATACTCTTTTGAAGTTGCTTCAAGAGGACACAAAAATGAATAAATAAATAAATGAAAATAAAGATACATTTAAAATTACATTTAAAACTATATTTACTAATGTCTTCCTTTATAATATTACCTTAAAATATACACTGCTTGACCTTAATTAAGTCATTTTCTTCAAAACATATTCTGTGTAATGAAAATAATTTAGTTGTATTACTTACCTGTATAAAAATAATCCGCTCTGGATGGGGCAAAGCGTTATGTCCTTACGGTTGGCAGCATCGCCTCCTCTACTATCTTTAAATACTGGTCGGTTGTAAACCCTCCGTTAATTTCTGCCAGCTCTCCAATGCCGTACAGGTGCACCCATCCCCACACGTTGAAGGTCACGTGTCCACTCCTTTCCATTTCATATGTGTGTTGGCGGGCATCCCTCGTATTGTGTGGGTTGGACCGTTCATGTTACGTCACTACCATATATGAACTGTAAGTCGTTTCCGTTTTACCCTACTTTAACACATATCTTAGCGTGATATTTTTTTTTACTAATGCATAAAATGTCCCTTTCCTTTTCTATATAAATTAGAGTCGACTGCAACAATATTACTATTACATACTTTGTATAACAATCGTTAATCATATTACTCTTTTCTCTATTTAAGAATATTATCTATTTTATAAGTTGCATTGGAAACTGATGGAAAACACATGTGATAGCATTACATAGAGAAGTGTTTGAAGGATATAAATAAAGTGTAGGAGTATTTACGCACACACACACGCTATCCACCTCTCACTCTGAGCGGATGCTACTCCTGTCCCCCTCCCTTCCCCATGCGTTGCTTCCACATCTTGGAGAGGGCTATACAGGAGTGGAACGCGACTATTCCATGAGTAATTTGTACAGCCGTAAAGGGAAATTCCACGCACATAATATGAGAAAGAAAATTTACAGTTTTCACACTTTTAAAAGAAGAATTCATCTTCTATGAAGCTATTGTAAAATAAGTGGAACGATTTCAAAAGTACAGTTGCGCCCATTACACAGGCCTGCGATGATGTTGCTGCCCGAAATATTTTATCACTTGTATATAATTTTTGCACGCTCATTCTGAAAATAATATTAATTTTTCGCCATCACGTACAGATTTTTCACAAAATGAAATGTCATATTACATATGTAAGTAATTTTCATTAAATTTTGATTAAAAACTACTGTCTATAATGCTTATAAATGCTTGGTTTCACCAAGACATCAAAGAAATGGAGAAGAGATATCAGGGAAAGTGGGACATCAGCAAGATGGCTGATTACTGCTGGATGTTGAAACGGGATACTCCAGAATTATTACATAAAAGAAAAGGAACAGCACGTACATTCGAGATTAAAAGGCAGAGATCTCACAAGAAAACTCAGGACAAATAAAGATGAATATGTAATTGACGTTAATCGTCTTCTTAAAGTTGTTTGCATTTGTAATTAGTGGAGTAAAGCGAAATAGGTACCTAATGTAAATTGAAATAAATAATATTTATTTATGTTGTTGTTTTCTCCCTTCCAGTTTGCAGAAAATCCTTACGTGATAAGAAAAAATGGACACCTTATTCGAAATCAGCGTAGTTCAATTATATAAGATCAGTTATTAGTAAGAAAACAACTTCTACAAAGTTCTCATTTGTAGGCCTGTGAATTATTCGTAGGACACTCTTGAGAACAGATAGCGACACCTGGCATATATTTTTTGTGTACTATAAACGGTTGTAACATTTTATGAATGAATCTCGGGTTTAGCGCTGATTGGTTGACTCATTGCCAAATGTCTTTAGAACAATTATTTCCATTCATCACTCTGGTTTACATATAACGAAGGAAACAAATGAATAATCAAATATAAATTCAAAATTTTCAAATATCATAGTTTAAATGGCTATATGTTTATTGATATGAATCACTGTAATAGTTTTATTTTCTGTAATTCTCTCCTTTGAGGTGAGAGACTGCCAAGAGTCACAGCTGCAGTGGTTCAACACTTAAGTTGTAACATGGAACTTATTAATACAAAACAATTATATGCATTTATGATGCTGCCTCATTACAAAACACGGTTCTTTTGCATTACCCTCCTAACACTAATTTTTTTAAATGCAAAAAACTTCGAATGAAAAAAGCCGATTAGGAAACAATCCAGAGAAATTCGCACCGGTTAGATACCGTTCTCCCGACACTGGAAGGGCATTTTATTACAGGGTCCGCTTATAAGTACATTGCCACAAATTAAAACTATCTTCTTGTTCTATACATACAGATTCTAATATTTTGACATAATTACTGCATTTATTATTACATTTACATTTTTTTAACATTTATTATTATTACCTTTACCCTAATTATTAAATTTATAATATTACCTTTATTATTACATCTGTTGCATTTATATTTATTTCCACATTTATTACTTCCATTATTACATTTACTAAAGGCGAGTAAGGAAACATTCCAATCCAGAGACATTTAAGAAATTCACACTTAGGTTCGAACATGTTCCCACGACTCCGTAAGGGATTTTTTGACCAAGAATCTCATTAAAGGGTCTAACTTATAAGTACCTTCGCACAAATTAAAATTATCTACTTTTTCTATACACACAGATTCTATTATTTTTCTTTTGACATAATTATTACATTTATAAAGTACCTTACTTGATTCCCAATCTATAGCATGATTATTTTGGCTGGCGTGATAAAAAATGGCATTATTAGTATTACAACTTCTGAAGGCATATTTGTGTTCTTTAATACGGGTTTCAATATTTCTTCCAGTTTCTCCCACGTATACTAAATCACAACTTTTACAGGGAATGCTGTAGACACAGGCTTGTTCCTCTTTTGCCACGTTATTCCTAACCAATTTACTTTTCACGGTAGACGAATATTTGAACGCCAAAGCAAACTTAAAATATTTCGTCAACGGTTTTACTCTTTCTAAGCCGGCAATGTAAGGCAAACTCACATATTGTTTTTGGTTAACTGAAGGTTCCCGAGGGGCATAAAAAGATTTTCTGGCTTTAAAATACGCCTTTCTGATAAACCACTCGGGATATTTTAAATCCTTAAAAATGTCCCAAATCTTTGAATTTTCCGGGTCCAGCAAATGTGGGCTACAAATCCTGAGTGCTCTTAGAAACATGGAAGAAATAATTGAGCTTTTAACCCCTTCATCATGATATGAAAAATAATGAATGTACGAATTACAATGAGTAGGTTTCCTGTAAACCGTGAAATTGGGCTTTCCGCTTTCGTTAATGACCAAAACATCTAGAAAAGGTAATTGTTTGTCGTCTCCCATTCATATTTAAATTTAATAGAGGGAACAAGATTATTTAATGACTGAAAGAACCAATGTAATAATAAATTTATAATTTCTGTAATAAATAATTATGCAATATTAAATGTAATAAAATTAATAATAAATTCAATAATTATGTAAGAAAAATATCATAGAATCTGTATGTTTAGAACAGGAAGATAGTTTTAAATTTGCGCGAATGTACTTAATGAAAATGCCCTTCCGGTGTCGGGAGAATGGGATCTAACCTAGGTGCGAATTTCTTAACGGTCGGTCCCTGGACTGTTTTTCCCTCTTGTTTTGGTTCATTCGTGTTTCTGTATCCACCCGAGGAGGATGCCAGTGGGCGTCGAAACTGTCGTGGAAATAAACTCTGTCTATTAGAGTGGGTTTTTATTTTTATACTAATTTTTTTATATAATGTTGGTTTGGTTTTGGTTATGGTACTTTATTTTCCTTCCATTATAAAAAAAATTAGTGTTGGTATTAGGTTAGGTTAGGTTAGGTTTGGTTAGGTTAGGTTACGGTAAAAACAGCCCGCCGCAGGCGTTAGCCGTTATAAAAAAAAATTAGTGTTGGGAGGATAATGCAAAAGTACCCAAAACACTCTTCGTTTCTAAATAATATTTCTCTCTGTGACTGTTTATTTCTATATCAGTGTTGCTGATCTAGAAATAGCATTTGTTCCGGATATAACAATACCATATCAGTAGCATCCATTCAGCTGTCTGTCCATTTCCTAATTGGAAGATATTCTAAGCAGTAACGTATGAAACCTACAGCTACCCATCAATCTGGTAATGTTATACTGTAATGTTATTAAAATTTAATATGCATCAAAACATTGTTTTTCATTCATAAACCCCCTATATATGTATTTATATATACTAGGTTTTTGTTATCTTTGTTATAACACAAAATAATAACTGGATCTATGTTCACTATTAAATGTAAATAAATAAATAAATCAATCAATTTGGAATTTGCTCAGGGCGCAATAATGGTTACCAACGGCTCTGTTCGCTCAGGATGACAGGCTTGCCAATACCATGAACACTGTCATCACGTCCGAAGGTTTTTTTTTTAAGTTTTTACAAGACCACTTTTTATTCACTTCATTGTTAATATATATCCCCTCCTTGAATTTATATTTAATTATTCATTTATGTTTCCTTAGTAATATGTAAACTAGAGTGATGAATGGAAATAATTATGTTCTAAAGACATTTGGCAATGAGTCAAAATCAGCGCTAAACCCGAGATTCATTCATAAAATGTTACAACCGTTTGAAGTACACACAACAAATATATGCCAGGTGTTGCTATCTGTTCTCAAGAGTGTCTTACGAATAATGAGCCAACTGTACATCATTTTAATGATGTTTTCTGCTTGTTTTTTTTAATTTAATATACTGTAATCATATAAAAAAACGGCACATGAGTTGAAAAACAACGTGAAGAAATTGAAAGCAAGAAAGATGAACGTACTCGCATTAAATGGACGATTTTATACAAAATAAAATAGTTAAGAAAAAACTTTGATATTGAGTTCCGCTCAAAACAACGTTTACTGGGCAACGTCGTGGCTATCATAAAACCTCTTTCCGCAATTATGATTAGCGAAGGGGGTCTGGGTAGTAGTTGAATGGGTGACCGTCCTCTCAGTTCAGATGACGTAGCGTCCCGTTGTTCGGAGTCTATCTTAAGTTGTACTTCCCTCTGACATATGATCTTGGCCGTTAGTACCAAGGTTAAATATTAATCATCAATAATCACCAATCATCATGACTCAGATTAATGAAGGTCATGATCATTGTACACCTCCAAAATGCGTATCTTCCTATCCCTCCGTGTACGCGTAAGAAATTTTCAATGACTACAGTACACAGAAAATAATACTTCTGTTACTGAAAAGAATGAAAATAAGAATATAGAATATTTATATTCAATTTATCCGAAATATGAAACTGAATATCATACGACAGGCATTTTACGTTCGAACTAAAGTGCTTTACTGACATATAAGAGTTGTTGTATTCCCTCAAATAAGACGTTCAGTATATCATTTTGATTTCTTTTCTTTCCTCAGTTAAAAAACAATTTTATTCGGATGTCTCAAAAATGTTGAGAAAAATGCGACCAACTTACTGATTTTTTTCTTGCAGTTAATATTAATTCGATATTTAAGTTATATTTAAATAGAACTGTGTTTTTGTTTACGTAAATACACTCGTACCAACATTTCCAGGAAAACTTTTGATACATTCCATAATTTCAAAGTTTTGTCCGTTTGCGAAAATTATCATTATCATCTTGATGAAACTAAATTGCACACCAATCCAAATGGTCATCTAACTACATTATCATTGTACTACAACCATGATCATTGTTCTGATAAAAACTTTATATTTAGTACATGAGAACAGTTGGATTAACTATAGTATAATAATCGAGCAGGGGGAACAGAAACTGGCACAGCGCTCAAACCACTTTAATGCGGCCCATTGCTCTAACTCCTGTATTGTTATTACTAGCAACATCGCGATTTGAACTACCGACTTAGCTTAGAGGAAAATGGTGCTATCCATTCAGCTACCAAAGCAGGCCTTAACCATAGCATATAGTTGGATTAACTATATTATAGTGCAGAGATAGTTAACTTTTTTATGCAAGAAGGAGGGGCCAAGGGCAAATGCCCGCAAAAGCGCCTCCCCCATAGAAGAAGAAGAGAGCCAAAATCAAGGTCCAGGGTTTTCGAAATGCCTAGACACTCTGCGTTTGAAAGATTGGAGGTCATAGAGAGGGGGGAAAGATGGAGTGAAAAAGATTGTTCCAGAGTTGACCGGTTGAATAGATGAAAGATTGAAAATACAGATTAACCCTTGCGTTAGAGAGTTGGATAGAAAAGGAATGAGAAAGTGTAGAAAGTCTGGCACTGCGTGCTTTCCTTAAAGGAGGAGGAATACAGTTATAGAGTTAATAAGAGCAGTGTCTGTTATAATAGCAATAGTAAAGAGAGAGTGAGGCAAAATTGCGGCGAAGAGAGGGATTGAAGAAAATCAGCAAGAGGCGCGAAAATGATGAGACAATAAGCCTTTGGTTCCACCCGGTCAAATACGGCTGTGTGGGGTTAATGGGGCCGGTTAATGACCGCCGCCGGTTTGGGTAGCCGGATTATTGGGCCAAATTTCTTAAAATAAAAACGAATAATTGAATTATCGTACTATTAAATCCGCTTAGTAGGAACAGTGACGGCGCAGTACTGGTCCGCATTGTGCCGCTACACACACACACACACACACACACACACTATTACCCAGTTTGGTAATAGTGAACACGCTTGGTTGATGGTGGTGGTGTATGGATCATGTACACAGTGTGTGCTCTTACCTTATTCAGTAATACAATGTGAATTTGGTTCACAACAGACTCAACAGTATCAGTGTGATTGAAGATATCACGGTGACAAGACCTTTCACTTTCTCAAAAAATTGATCTGTTGGATAAGATCAAATCTCTGCCGGCAAACAGCAGTCAAAGTCAGTTGGCAGAAATAACTGGCGTGCCGAAATTGACCATTGGTGCTATGACGATTGTGACGAGAGCATTATAGAGCAAGTAGCAGCAAAGCGTCTTCAAAGAGATCCAGATCCAGACAGCGACGACGACGACGAACCTCAGCCTAGAAAAATAACGAATGCAGAGGCTAAAGCGCACATAAGTGCCTTACAAAAGTATTTCAGGCAAGAAGGAATAGTATGGTGTCCTCAATCTGCTTTAGATGCATGCAGTGATTTTGTTTGTTCACAGTCGGTAAAGACTTTGAAACAATCCACTTTAGATAATTTTTTCTTGCAATAAATATGTGCGCGTTTCATTTGTATAGTCCTTTGTAATATGTATACATACATACCATGCCTCAATAAAAATAGTACTTTTAATTAAATAAATGTTTAACTTTATTGGTTTATTTTTCCCCAATAGAAGACAGGTTCGCTTAATTGGGGCATCCGCTTTATTGGGACAAAACACATTAGTCTTGTTGTATCCCAATTAAGCGTAATCGACTGTATACTGCCATTCAGACATGAGATAATAAGGTGAGACCATGTTTATGTTGTTTAGAGTTGTGGTAATTCAGTAATATGCGCTTATTACTAAGGGGTAAATAAAGGGAAAATCTATCTTACCTCCAAGATGCATATCCACTTTTGCACCGTTTGTCTGTGACATTTTTCGTCAGCCAGACTCCTTACTGAGCGGACTTTTGGATATTGCCGATAAATTTACTTTTGGAAAGTTCTGAATTTTATATACTTGCGTTTATATTCACATTGTTATAGTTAAGTAACTGAATATTAGTGGTTTTTAGCGATTTAGAAGTTTTCATAGCGTGCCGGCTTAATTTAATTTAAACTTGACGGTAATAAACGTTAACTACTTTAACTTGCGCGATGCCGTCGCAGAAAGCGTCGCGTGCTAGGTGTGGGTTAATCTTTTAAAGATTACAACGGAGGTCCTATGGCGATTACCGAGAGATCGGTTTGTTTCTTTTGTGAATTAAGCTAAGGGATAGTTGATTTAAAACGTAGTGTACGCGAGGTGATTGAAAGACTTGCAACGCTTGATGGAGGCAGGAGTAGGCTTACAGTTGACGAAGGCCGAACCTATACTAACGTTGATGACGTTAGTAAGTTGAAGGGTGAGGTTAGGAACCTAGTTTCTAGTATAGATAGCTTATCGGGAAGGTTATACAGAGTTGAGGCCTTGGGTTAAGGTTGGTCCGGGATTAGTAGATGGGGAGTGATTTAGAGTAGTTAAGGGTGGAGATAGGCCACGTACGTTAGGTGATAGGAATCCCCCCTCCCCAATATCGAGGTTTTGAACCCTTTCGCCCAGTTTGATAGGGATGTGAACGAGGGGGAAACGATTTTAATTGGGGACTCCTTAGTGCGTCATATGGATAAGGAGTTCGTTGAACGCAATCCAACCAAGAGGAGGAGGGTCTGTCTACCAGGGACCAGGATTGACAGAATTAGAGACAAAGTAGATAGGATTAATGTTGCCTCCCGTCACTCGATGTTAGTGACGATGGTAGGGGGCAACGACTCGTGTAGGCCCGATACGAGAGTGCCTGACTTTTTGGGGAGATATAGGGGTTTAATTAGGTCCCTGAAGGCAAGGTCAGATAGGTCTTTAGTTCTAGGTATTACCCCTAGGCACGGTTTAAATTTTAGGATTACGTCAAAAACAATATTTCTGAACACTAAACTAGAAGAGATTTGTGCTGAGGAAAATGTACCCTTCATAAAGCTGTGGTCAGAATTTAGTGATCCTAGCCTTTTTTATAAAAGATGGGGTGCATTTCTATGAAATAGGGAATACTAGGCTAGGTAGGTTAATCGATGAGAACGTTCGAAAGCTGCATAGGTCGAAGCCCTCTTTAAACGTTGTGAGTCCGGGAAACGCCGGCCCGACGTGAAAAATAGTTTAAAACGCCGATCCGTGGTAAAAATAATTTAAACGTCTTTTATGGCAACACGAGTAGTATTAGAAACAAATTAAACGAATTTAAGGCGATAATTTATTCCGGGAACTACGATATAGTTGCTATGACCGAAACGTGGTTAAATACTGTAACTCCGGACTTGTTGGGGGAACTTGATATAGCGGGTTTTAAACTTTTTACTAATGATAGGTTACATAGGATTGGTGGCGGCGTTTTGTTGTACGTTCGTAACTCCCTTAGGCTATCGAGGTTAAGAGATTTTCTGGCACCAATTAATGCGATATGCGTTGAAGTTAGGGCGCGTAGTATTAGCTTTAATTTCGTTGTTGTTTATAGACCTCCCATTCAACCTCTCGACATGATATTAGATTTTACACACTTCTTGGTAACTTTATTAATAATCGGGATAGTATAATTGTCGGAGACTTTAACTGCCCTAACGTTAATTACGAGACTTTTACTGGGATTGATGAGGGTTTGAGATTGATTGAGTTCATGGAAGATAACACAGGTCAACAAAAAAACTTTTTTTTTTCGTTGCCAAGGAAATTCGTACGAATTTAGGGTATTTTGGGGTTGCTGAATTCCAAAATGAAAGTAGTTTTTCCGATTTGGCTCTAGTTCTTGAGATAATGAATACCCTCAGTTAATAGGAAACGTAACCATAACGCGTGCATATGGGAAACTACCGGAACATTCTAGATGGTGAGACCGAATAAAATGCCATTATGTATTTCATGTTTACTTTGTATGATTGAGACAATTTCAATGCGATTTGTAAGTAGGCTCCGCCTGAACATTAAATTTTTTGCATTTTTACGTGTTTCAATGGGGTACCAATTATCTCATAAATTAGAGCCAATCTAGCAAAACCGATGTCATATTCGGAATCAGCACCACAAAGTTACCCCAAAATCACTCTAATATGATTGGCAATAAAATGAGTGTTGACCAGTGTAATTTTTTTTACGACAGATGGTTACCGAACCAACGCGCGGTGACAATATTTTAGACGTGGTGATGACGAACGACAAAAATATAGTCGAAGGTTTGGAAGTAGGTGAGAGTTTGGGATGTCGTGATCACCAAATTATTTTGTTTAAGCTATTGATAGGAAACAGTAAGGATAGTAACGTAATAGAAGTCCCTGATTATCGTAGGGCTAATTTTGATAGTTTTGCCGATAGTACGAGAGAACTGGACTGGGATAATTTATTTATGGGTAATGACGCAAATTTTCATTGGGAGGCGTTTAATGAAAGTTTTTTGAATATCGAAAGGGAGTTTATTCCGCGTAGGCCCAAGCGTGCTAGTAATCATGGTAGGCCAAAGTGGTGGACTAGGGAAATGGGTGAGGTCATAAACGAGCGTAATAGAGCGTATAGACTTAATACGCGCAGTGACACGGTATCTAATTTTAATAGATATATCGAGCTTAGACGTCAGTTTAAAAGATACTTGTAGCTGCGGATAGTAAACATAATCCGAAAAAGTTTTTTGACAACGTCAATAATCGAAAAACGATAAAAGATAACATAGGCCGTCTAGTGGACGCTAACGGTGCTTTGGCTTCCGACGCTCAGGCAATGGCGGGTATTTTTAACAACTTTGTTGTCACAGTTTTTACAGTAGAAGACGTAAATAATGTCCTCAACGTGGACGATATCGTTCGATTTAGTAGCGAGATCATTTTGAATGAAATAACTGTTTACGAGGGTGACATTGTGCATTATTTCGATAAGCTAAAAGTTAGCAAGGCTCCAGGCCATGACGCGCTTTATCCTAGACATTTGAAAGGGTCGTTGTTAATGGTAGGGAATCGGAATGGTTGGATGGAGGTAGAGGTGTCCCACAGGGTTCAGTGTTAGGCCCATTGCTATTCGTAATCTACATTAACCACATAGATGTACGCTTGACCAGTAACGTGTCAAAATTCGCGGACGATACAAAAATAGGCGGTAAAGTTCTTAACGTGGACGATAGAAATAGACTCCAAGACGATATAAATAGGATTATGGAGTGGACGGATAAGTGGCAGATGCAATTTAACGTAGACAAATGTAAAGTTTTGCATATAGGTTCTCGTAACAACAATTACACGTACACGATGGATGATAGACAGTTAGCGAGCGTTGACGAGGAAGTAGATTTAGGCGTACGCGTATCTAAGGATTTAAAAGTTAGGAACCAGTGCCTGGAGTCTTGCGCAAAAGCTAATAGGGTGTTAGGCTTCATAGCGCGTAATTTCGAATTTAAATCGAAGAATATTATATTGCCCCTTTACAAGTCCCTAGTCAGGCCTCACTTAAAATATGCCTTTCAGTTTTGGTGCCCGTATTTGCGTGAGGATATTGATAGGTTAGAAAGGGTTCAGCGACGCGCCACGAAACTAATTCTGTTACTACGCAACAAGTCTTACGAAGATAGGATTAAAGAGTTAGAGTTGCATTCATTCGAAACTAGGAGATTAAGGGGGGATAACGTAAATTTTGACAAATTGTTAATTTTCGATAATAGCGATACTCGTAATAACGGATTTAAATTACGTGGCAGCCTTTTCATTACTAACATCGCTAAAAACGTTTTTACGTTTAAAGTAATTGATAAATGGAATAATCTTCCCGTGTCCGTCGTGAACTCTACCAGCGTTAATATATTTAAAAAGCGTTTAGGTTGGCATTTTAAAAATATTAAAACAATAATAAAACAATTAGCAACAGGAGCTCTGGGGGTAATGGTCGAGGATAAGTCTGTTGACGATTAATGCCAGCTTGTGACATGCCAGCGTGATATGCCAGCAGTAAAATTATATAAAAAAAAATATTAGACTAACAATAACTTTGGTGTAGCTCGTAGCGTAAACTAACCCACTCTTTGTTATACTCTTCATACTTTTTTTTTCTTTTCTTATCTTCTCTTTACTTGAATGTTTGTAGTTTGCATGGTATGACAGTGTTTGAATTAAGACTGTTTGCATGGTTTGTAAGTGTTCTTATTTTACTTCTTTTCATCTTTCACCCCTTGATGATGGTGAGTCTTTCTTTCTCTTTTTCTGAATGAATGTTAACCCACGAATGATAGGTTTTGCTACTTACTTAACCCCTTATTCTCCCTCTTTTAACCCCCTACTCTCTTCTTTCTCTCGGGCTAACCTTAGAGTGGATCTTAGGGTCCTTGTTATCCTTAGCTTCTGTAGATCTGTAGAGCTTCGTGTGCCTCCGACACCAGAGTTTGAGAACGCTTCATAATGGTTCCAAATGAAGAAGTGTTTCCCCGGCCATTCATTTAATAGCAGTATGGAACTTTCATGCTTTTACTAATGTGCGGCTTTGAAGGTAGGATTATATATATATATATATATATATATATATATATATATATATATATATATATATATATATATATACACAGGGTGTTTCAGGAGGAAAGGTCAATACTTCGGGAGTTGATAGTATCGGTCATTGTGAAAAAAAAGTTCATATGAACATGTGTCTAATTCTGAATGGTTACGGAGATAGAGCTGTTTGAATCTACAAATACAAAAGCGTTGTTAATGGTAATCAAGAAAGAGAAACCAATTACTGTTTCTAACATTTAATGTTTAAACATTGGCATTTTGAATGGTATCAGATACAGAAATGACAAATTTGTTAGTTTACAATACGTTTTCGAAAATCCGACCGTCAACCTCAATGCACTTTGCAACTCGTGTGCGAAGATCGCGTGTTGTTCGTCTGAGTTGATCTTGACGTTCCTTTATGCCGGCAGCAGCATCCAAAATGCGCGCGAGCAATTCGTCTCGTGTATCCACCTTTCTTTTGTAACCTTGACTTTTCATCCACCCCCACAAACAATAATCTAACGGAGAGAGGTCTGGAGACCTTAGTGGCCATTGAAAGGGACCACCGCTGGGGGAGGAAAAGCTGCGTGCGCATCAGATTCAAACAGCTCTATCTCCGTAACCATTCAGAATTAAACACATGTTCATATGAACTTTTTTTCTCACAATGGCCGATACTATCACCTCCCGAAGTATTGACCTTTCCTCCTGAAACACCCTGTGTGTATATGTATATATATATATATGTGGGAGTGTGGGTTTAAATCTGTTTACAAAGAAACCAAAAGTACGATATATTCTGAATGTATAGTTTAAAAGTTTGAAATAGATTTTCTTTTAATTAAATTTAGACCTACAGGCTACAACAGAATCATAATAGCTTTTTCATATTCAGGTCTACATATATTATCGAGAACCTCATTTTCCAAGGCTTTGGGGTGAGAAGGGAGAAAACAACCAGGGTATAAAATACAGAAGTTAATAAAAAGGAGGAAAGACAGAAAGTAAAGCGTATACATCCATTCACACAGGCACCCTGTTTAAGGTTGTCAGACGTCCCGTATATACAGGAATATCCCTTATAACATTTCCTTGTCCCGTTGTCCCGTCCTTTTTTCTCGTATTGAGTGGCCGTATACCTTGACCCGAAAAATATTAAATAAATCACTACACATTCAAAGAGATAGTAAAAACTCAAAGCATTGAGGATTTTCCACCCGCAAATCAGTGTTGTCAGACAGTATCACAGTGCAATTTATCTCTCAGTACAATTCTGGTATTGTTAGAATACAGCTGTGTTGTATCAGTAATATATTGCTTTATTTATTTTTTTTGTGGGAGCTCTGTTCACACTTTTATTAATTATTAATTATGCTGAAAAGCAGATGAACATTTAGCGACGACTATCCTAAACAGTGGAATTTTAATAAGAAAGGGAAACAGTGCAACGCGTTTTATAAATATGCACTACAAAACAAGCAGTTTCACACAGCTGTAAAGGCTTGAAACAACTTTTTTTATAGAAGAAAGTGGGGCCAGTAGTATGGCCTCAAAATGGGAGAGTGCAATTGCAATGTTGATCAATGTTGCAAAGGGGATGGGGGTATTGCAAAAGGAGTTGAAGTAAAAGAAAAAAGGGTAATGGGGGAAGGGGTTATGCAACAAGGGGGTGGGTGTTAACTCCCAAGTTGCACGAAGGGGGCGCTTTTGGGAGAGGGAGGATGACCTCCACCCAAAGGGTGACCCTGACCTAAACCCTAACTTTGGGGGAAAAGGAGGGAAGTCCTCACACCCCAAAGGACATCCCTAACCTAAGAAGGTTAAACCCTAACCTAAGAGAGGAAGAGATGTTCACGCTGGCATCTCGCATCGCATAATAATCCTCTCGGAATCCGCACTTGTTATATATGGAGGGGTTGCCACATAGTACTATTTATTTTATTTATTTATATATGGAGGGGTTGCCAGATAGCACTAATTATCTTAATTTTTATATATATGGATGGGTTGCCACAGAGCACTATTTTTTAAATTTTTTACATATGGAGGGGTTGCTAGAGAGTACTATTTATTTAATTTTTTATATATGGAGGGGTTGCCAGATATCACCATATATTTTAATTATTTATCTATTAAAGGCAAGAGAGAGAGGTTATCAATGCTTAGAGCGGGTTGCCAGGGGTTTGCCATCAAGCTGGGCTGCTGGTGGGGCGTGGTTTGGATTCCACGTTAAACTGTAGTTCTAAGGTGGCGTAAAAAGCTTGACTTCGTCAGAATGAACAATTCAGGCGGAAGCTAACCAAAGGTTATTTATATATGGAGGGGTTGCCACATAGAACCATTTAAATATTTGGGGAGATGTTACCCAATGAATCTTATTTGACTTAGAAACCGTGTGTGTATATATATATATATATATATATATATATATATATATATATATATATATATACAGGGTGGGCCGTAAGTTTCCATACATAGGAAAAATTAAACGTTTGTTTTTATGTTTCAGATACCCTAAGAATATGCGTTTGACGTAAGATCTTGTTTACTGATGAAGCAAATTTTTACGTCAATGGAGAGGTTAATCGGCAAAACATACGTTATTGGAGTAATGCTAACCCTAACTGGCTGAGTCCGACGAAGATGCAAGGTGCCGGTAAAGTGATGGTGTGGGCCGGGATATGGGGTGACAGAATTATTGGACCAATTTTTGTCAGTGGAAATCTTAATGCCGAAAGGTATCTTAACATGTTGCAAGAATAGATTTTCCCATCCCTGCTAAACGAGGAAGGTAACTTCCCAGTTTACTTCCAGCAAGATGGAGCTCCACCTCATTATGGTCTTCACGTGCGTCGGTATTTGGATCAGCAGTTTCCGGATGCTTGGATTGGTCGGCGTGGTCCTGTGGAGTGGCCTCTCAGATCCCCAGATCTCACCCCGCTTGATTTCTATATTTGGGGGCACTTGAAGGCCATGGTGTATCAGGAAAAGATACGAGACATAAATCATCTAAAGGAACGTATCACCAACGCCATTACAAGCATAACGTCAACTGTGCTAATGCGTGTTCATCAACAGTGGGGAACACGTATTGAAATGTGTTTTAAAAACAATGGCAACCATGTAGAGCATATTATATAAATAAAAATGGTTGTCCATAAAAAAATGTTTATTTTTCCTATGTATGGAAACTTACGGCCCACCCTGTATATATATATATATATAGGAAAATAATTATCGTAAATCGCGGCGTGGCGACTGGGCGTATAAGACGACCCCCCAAATTTTCAAGTTAAAATGTAGGTTTTGGGCTATGCTCGCCATATAAGACGACCCCCCTAATCGTGCACTTGATTCGGGAAACCAAATGAGCCAGTGAGGAATTACTGCTCCAATAGTCCTTTCGTTCACTAGGCCTACCACTAGTCACTGACCAGCGGAGAACTGCTGATAAGCAACACAGTCTACCTAAGCTAATGGAAACTACAAAAACATATACTTATTTAGTGTCAGTGCGAAGTGTATTATGGTATAGCTTTGATTATTTGCTACAAGGCCAATTCCCTTCTTTTTATAGCAAGATATTGTCAATTAACTACCACAATTTACACTTAACGATAACACTAGGCTAGGCTGGTATTTGCATTTTATTGTCGTCATGCAATCATACCACATATTGTTTAAGGTTAGACAACTTTCATTGCACTGCACTTTTATTATTTTATTATAATCATGTGAATTAAGTTGAGTTTCAGTATAAAATATTTGTGGCAGGAGTTACCGAGGCGGGGGTTAGCCTACCGTACACACACCATCAACCATCACCCATGTTAACAACTTATCGTACACCACAGGATTTAAGGTTCACATTTTATACCTAATGTATAAGACGACCCCTAGTTTTGGGGGATTTTTTTTAAGCTTCAAATGTCGTCTTATACGCCAGCATATACGGTACATATCACCCACAACGAGCCATAGTAAAAATGTTTAGTCATTCTTATATATATATATATACACACACACATATATGTAAAGGACGACGCTTGTGTAGAAGAGCGTTCCGCACAAGATGAGGAGGGAGAACGAACAAATGAAAAATGAGGTACCACCCGGGAATCGAACCCGGGATCATCCGATTGCCGGTCAGATATTCTATCCACTACACCGTAAACCTCGATCAATCAGAAGTCGTAATTCTCCTACATACCTCATTTTTCATTTGTTCGTTCTCCCTCCTCATCTTGTGCGGAACGCTCTTCTACACAAGCGTCGTTCTTTACATTAATTATAATGTGTGTTGTTTGCAGTTAAAATGTATATATGTACGGCATGCGAAGGTGCCCCATCAGGGCATTGGTTTCTGCTCGTATGTAGGAGAATTACGACTTCTGATTTATCGAGGTCCATGGTGTAGTGGGTAGCATATCTGACCGACAATCGGATGATCCCGGGTTCGATTCCCGGGTGGTACCTCGTTTTTCATTTGTTCGTTCTCCCTCCATCTTGTGCGGAACGCTCTTCTACAGAAGCGTCGTTCTTTACATTAATTATACTGTGTGTTGTTTGCAGTTAAAATCTGTGTGTGTATATATATTATATATATATATATATATATTATATATATATATATTAATGGATCAGTCCAGGGAGGCTGGTAGTGGCACCAGCTACCAGCGGCAGGAATGGTCTAAAAGTTTATAAAGAATCCGCCTTGGCGGTTATATATATATATATATATATATATATATATATATATATATATATATATATATATTCTTAAATAATAATAATTGTAAAATAAAATGGAAACAAATTTAATGAAGGTGAATTGTTTATATTCCCATTACCCCAGTTATTCCTTAATATCGTATATATATATATATATATATATATATATATATATATATATATATATATATATATATATATTACCCAAATAATTAAATAAAACACCGATACATCATTTTTGTTTATTTAGACGCCAAACGTATCCCATTTATTTAATAAAAAGTAATATAGGAAATACACAAGCTGAATGAGGAACGGTCAAAAAGCTTTATTTCGTAAATAAATACGAAATAAGAACCAAGGGAGGGACCAAACGCATACATGTTCATTAAGAGCTTTTTCTTTTTTCTTCATTATGGAACAAGTCTTTAACCGTGTTTGTCTACTTTTACGGTTTGATGGAAGTCGTTGATTTTAAAGTATGATAAGTGGAAAAAGTTCTTTGAGATTCATTTCAGTTTTTACGAAAGCAAATATAAAATAAATAAAAGTAATTGAAAATAAAATAAATTTGCATTCAATTAATTTTGTCATTACAAATGTAAATGAGATAAGCTTATAAATAAAAGAAAAAAGCGGTAAACAATGCATGTTGAGATACAAATAATAACTAATTAATTAATTTCCATCACTAGAAATGAAAAATAATACAAGCGTAGAGTAATAGAAATACAGATAAATGAAACAAATTTTATATACGACGTAATATAATGGTAACTTTCAAAATATAATTTATGTAACTTCTGATTACACCCGATTTAAGATTGTGAATTTTGTATGTTTCCTTTTTATGATATTTAATGGTTTTCAAGAAAAGAAAAACTCAAAATTTTAACATACATAAAACGGCATCCACTAAGATGGTTATCTGATTTCATTTTACTTATGTCTTTCGCTGGACTAATGCGCACAAATGTCTTTCAACTCTCCGCTCACATATTGTGGTCAGCCAAGCTTTTAAGTTCCATTTCGTTCTTATCATACTACACTAAAAAATTTAAATTTCGTTAATGGACTTTACTTTCTTATACAAAAATTAATCTTAAGTGTGTGTGTATATAAGCACACCGGACAAAAAATTAGTCACCCCTCTCAGAATGTACCTAATAACGTGTGACGGCGCCTCTGGCCTTGATAACCACACGAATCCGGCGAGGCAGAGACTCTACGAGGTTGTGCATGTACTGAACATCGATTTGCTGCCACTCGTTCATCAGCCGGTCCCGAAGTTCCGCCAGAGTCCGTGGGTGTCTATTCCTGCGCTTCACTTTCTGTTTCCAGCCTGAACAACACCCTCGACGCATTCAGGATTAAAGGCTTCATTGGACCTGCGATGTACTCGTCGCCTCCCATCATTGGAGAACAAACAAAAACGGGACTCATCGGACCAAATTACACGTTTCCAATCTGCCGCAGTCCGGTTTTTGTGCCTCTGAGCCCATTTATAACGTGCCAATTTGTGACTTGCTGTTAACAGCGGCCTCTTCCGTGGTACCCTGCTCCAGATGTCCATCGCATGCAGTTCTCGTCGCAATGTCCGTTCGGAAATTGGTCGCTGGAAAACCTCATTGGTTTCTTGGAGCAATTGTTCTCTGGTTTGAAAATGATTTGCAGTCACTAGACGAGAAACATGGCGGCGGCCCCTATTGTCGGGAATTGTTTTCCGGCCACAGTTATGCCGTCGATTGTCAGTTGATTGCGAACTACACCACTCTTTGTAAACTCGCTGGACAGTACGCGTTGACACACCAACAAATTGGGCTACTTCAGACATTTTATGTCCGTGGGCTCTGCCAAACACGATGGCTCCTTTTTGCCACTGAGTAACGTCTGCCTCACGACCCATTTTGCAGACTATATCCAACACACACTTTGTTCTTCACCACCTCACGAAACAGATCTGATCCTGTGTGCTACGTCACCGCTACTTGTCACTTACCAATGCTACATCAGCGCCCTCTGTGTGACCTTGAACTTCCTACTATCGGTGCTATTAGGGGTGACTATTTTTTTGTCCGGTGTGCTTATATATATATAATTCTAAAACGATGTATTTCAGTAACTAATTATTTTTTCTCATGTTTACGAAACATTTGAATTTATTGTTTAATTGCCTTTAGCGTTTATTACCTTGACGAATATTGGGTATTAGCTTCTCTTCCCCCTTCGCCTTTCTCTCTCCCTGTGACAGTAAAAACATTTATAGATCCGACGTTCTGAGCTATACAACACTCGTCTTGACGGTAAATTCTAAAATTATAAAAAGGAAAAGATAAGCAACATTTTTAAAACAAACTAAAAAAATATTAAATAAGTCTTACAGTAAAACATTCGAAAAGATAAATTATAAAATATAAAAATTATAAAAATAAAACTACGTAAAATTTTTGTATGGGAAAGAATATTTTTTTATTTCATTTGAAGAAATTGTAACTGTTTCTGTTGAAAATCAGACGTAAAAAAATTAAGGGGCTACATGAACAACAATGTATAACTTGTGAGATATTCCATAGCATAGAAATAATTGTGTAATAAAATATAGACGTTTGTTTTTGTTTATTAATACAATCATATTACATAAATTAGAATTATAGAGTATTATACTAGTATAAATGCATTCAAATAAACACAAATAAAGTATTCAAACCTCATCTTCTGAAGGAGAAGTCGCTCCAAATATTATTATCAATACTGTTTATTTATCTGATCCAAGGGTAACCTAACCTAACTTAACCTAAACTAATCTAAAAGCCTAAGAAAGAACCCAATAAGAAAGAATATAAGGGCAATCTAACCTAAAAAAGTACCTTTCAACCTTTCAAATGTTCCGTGTGATGATTTCCTCATTTCACGAAGGTCAAGCTTGTCGCCCCTCCTCTCTGAAGGGTATTTCAATTCAACATTAACGTCTCTCCTCTCCTTTCTTCCGTATATGACCGAATTCTATACTTTTTATCTTATAAAAATAACTTTGTAAAAACTAAAATGATAATTTACATGAAAGCTAGTTGAAGTTTCTATTTTTTATTTATTAATACAATCAAATACCATGCATTAGAAATACAGAGTGATACATAAATTAAAATTGAAATATTCAAGTCCACGAATCGCGAATGAGGACGGTAGTCACAGTGGGTTAAAAAAATCTGCGGAGTGAACAAGCCAAATTTCATAAAGACACCTTCATTATTCGTGAAGGTGTCCAACCAGGACTTCAATGCCCAAAGCGTGGGTCCGTTACATCGATGTTACGATATCTGATTGGCACACACATATACCATAGGCAGGCCTAGTTACATTAACATCCAATCAACAAGCTTCAGGGAATGTTACATTCGGGAATCATGCATATAAAAGGAAGTATTTTCAGCTGGAACTCACAGCAGTTATTTTACCAGCGGATAAACACGCATCATGAGCCAGTCACAACTTTACAGTTTACCGGAGCTATATGAAGGTGAAGACACTGACGCGGTGGCTACAATTAGTTTTTTAACGCATCCTATCGGAACATATTATTTTCAGCGCAAACCGTTACTAACATCTGCACTGACGCTCCGTTTGAT
>JAJOZX010004563.1:347500-376043 GCA_023014485.1 Bathynomus jamesi
GGCGTTCTTTTTATATTTCCCATTCACAGAAGCGTGGTCTTGCATGCCAATTAATAACCTTTTAGGTACAGCTCTCAGGGGCTATGTGTTCTATCTGTTTCGATGCCAACCCTGCGGCACCGTGTATAGTTTGATCTGTACTCTGTTAATTGGGTATTTTACTGTGGCATGTAGTAAATTTTTCTCAATTTCAAACTGTTTAGGCGAACTTAGTTTCACTCGACGTACGCGAAGGTATGTTTCCATAATATGAATCACAACTGGCTTTGCGCCCTGTTCTTGATCAGCTCCCAGATTTAAACAGATATCAGGATTCGTGCGAGAGCTTTAATTTCATATCGACCCCATTCACAAGCAGCTTCTCCTGGAATGTGAAGTCTGTATGCAGGCGCCCAAAACATTCGTATATCTTCGTTTTAGAATTTGTAAATTTGTCCTTTATACTGCTTTCTTTCATCTTTAGCTTGATAATAGCCCTCGGCAGTTCAAAAGGTATCCTACGCTTCTTTTCAAGAGTTGAGGACATTTTCCAGATAGGCTCGTAGGTGATAATGACCCGTTCCTGCAGAGATGTAGACCTGATTTAAATGTACATCACACTGGCTGAATATGGAGTGTAGAAAGTTTGTTTCGGGAAATACAACGTATTTATCATCAATCCGTTCCATCTGAATGTGCTATACGCAGTTTAGCGTCCATATGCACGTAGCTTGGATCAAAAAAGTAAGGGCCTGAGCTGGGTATCACCAATTCTATAGGAGCACTCGGGGAACTAATTGTGTTTAACGGGTTAATCGTAATAAAGTCACTGTGCTCAATAGAAACTTACTTGCAGTGGGGGCATGTCAAAGAGGGACAGCTCTGATTTACAACACTGTGAACTACACGGATGGATGAAACGTGCCATGACGAGCCAGAAATAGTGGCACCTCTCTCGACAAGTAGTAAGCAACCTATGATTCATGATAGTAATGTCCTTAGCTTATATAATTTAAAAAAAATTATCAACCATAGGTTTCACTCGGTTAGAGCAGTTCTTTTTTTAATGTCCTTTTACGTTTAACGCCACGTTCTGGTAACCCCCTTCTTCTTCTTCTTCCGAACAGCCCTCTTCTTCTTCTTCCCACCACCACGCATGTTTCTCTTTGCATCTTTGATGATTTCGTCCCGTGTAAGCTTTAAGTGCTTTTTTAGAACTTCTTTAGGTCTAGCCCTCGCCATTATGTCTTCTACCGTGTTAAAACCTGATTGTAACGCTTTACTCCCGAGATATTTGGCACCCCTCTTCAGCAAGGGGACAGCCGTACGTAGTATTGTTGAAAAAATGGATCCAAGACCACTCCCACGCTGGTATCTCACCCCTCGATAGATTGTGAAAGGTTTTCGTTCCAATATAACTCAGTGCGACGAAAATGGAGCATCACTATTAAACTCCCATCACCGAATGGGAAACTTTTCCACTCAATCGTTCTTATATATATTGAGATACTGGTTAATAAATTAGTGGCGACATTGACATAATAAGGTTTGTCATATGTAATGCTCAAGCTCTGTCCTTTATGATTGGGAATGTGTGCGATACGAAGCAGGCGCGCTTGAGTATCTCCAACAATCTGATGCTTCACGATATTGCTGTAAATATAGCACATGTCTGGGGGTGGATAGCCATCACCCAATTTCTCCAATTTCAGCTGATACATAAGGCTAGACAAATCCTGTTTTACTTCGTGAAAGGTATCTCTTTGGAGAGCTGATCCATATCGCCCCTAGGTTATAATTTTGAACAGCCCTTTGTCTTTACTATTTCTGTTAGCTTGTGATTTTAGGGTCAGAGTGTGTGCAGGGGTTTCTTTGTTTACGATTTCGTATACTAAATCAGCCATAAGATTTGAGCTTTTTAAACTAACGTTTAAATCTCTCACAACATCCTCAGCTGCACCATAACGGCGCGGCCTGGTGTTACTACTGTAGTGTAATACCGTGCATCCCCACTTCGAGCGGTACGCATGATTTCGTCCCGAATTAACCCGGCTTTTTCACACTCATCAAGGTCTCTATGAACCGTAGAAACGGTTCTTTATAATCAATACTTAAAAAGACGGTGCCCAGCTGAATTTCGCATATCCCCACCTCATACGAATCACGATCCAGTTCAACGGGCCCATGGAGTTCTGTTACAAAGTTGACTAGGGTGTTGTTAGGATGTACAGACAGAGAAGATGAGGACGGTAGTATGACGTAGAAAAGGTTAGGCGCGATGTTGCATACTATTTAAGCTTCATTATTACATCAGCTTTTATATATATGTCGAAGCTTTCTGGCTACCCTAGTCATTTCACTAGGCACATTTTTCTTTTTTCTGTACCTTTGCTGCCTAAAGTTTTTCAATTTTACACATTTTTTCCTAAATTAAATGTCACTTTCCGCAACTCCTCGCGGTGAAAGCCTCCTGCGATTTCTTCCCCACTCAAATCTTGAACGCAATACAATATTATCTCGCCTTTAGGTCATATCGCCGTAACTTTAAAAATTTCACGTGCCCAACCTTGCTGAAATCCCTTCGTGAATTTATTACCCGAACGCGACAGCCTTACATAATCATTGATTTTGAAACATGCAGAGTGTGACTGGTTTCTATGAATAACTCTTCTTACCTTACGCTCTGTGTGCGTACCTCTTTCTAAAACCTTGTTAGGTGTTTTCCCAATCGTACGATAGTGTAAACGGTTGTAGGATGAGGCCAGTGATTCCAGAATGTCTATATATCTGTATGTGTTTTTATGAGTAAAAATAGCGATGCATGCGTTCCTTTATGGTACGTTGAACTCTTTCAGCTAAAGAGGCCTTATGCATAGAATTGCCGGTGTAGTAGCTGATATTAAACTCTGTCAGCATGTTCTGAAAAGCTCGGCCTATAAATTCTTTCCCCATATCCGTACAAAAATAGCCTGGAATCCTGCTTTCTTTCAACATCAGCGTTTTGGTGGCTTTAACAACTGTTCCAGGCGATTTATTTTTCAGAGGAATTAGCCACAGATATCTAGAGAATACATCTGTTATGAATAGGATGTAACAGTAGCCATCATTATACACTGAATATCTTTGCATGCCTGTTAACTCCGCTTGCCAAATAGAGTCAGTCGAGGCCGCGGTTGTCTTGGCTGTTTTAAATCTTTTTCTCACCGGCTTATGAAGTGTATAACATCTTGCTCCTGCAAAAACTTCTCAACATCTTTTTTCCCTACTCCTTCATTATAACACCGCTGTACGGTCTATCTACGCCTCCGTAGGAGACTGGGTCAGAAATGTCATAATAGCGTCTTCTTAGTATGCTAGCCATTTACGTATTTTAGAAGCACGTGCAGAGGGCTGACCGTTGTTATTTGGTATCTTCTTTCTTCTTTTCAGAGCTGCTACCGCTGGGGGTGATGGCGTATTCAGTTGTGGCACATGCGAGGCTTGCTCCAAGTCTTTTAACCTGTTCAGATTTCCTATCATGTTTTGGGGATATTAATTTGTTGTAGTCTTGCTTTAATATGCTTACATCCTGATGGTGAGGCTCTATCCCACTTTCTCACCAGATCAAGGACGATATCGACGATATTCGAGCCCTGTACCTTTGTTCCTTCCACAATGATCTCACCTGTATCGCTCCATTGTATGATGGGGTCCTCACTCAATAGATTATAAAGACTTAAACCTTTATTCATCAATGTATGTGGGAGGCTGCTTTTTAATACATGCCCGATATGTTGTGGGGACGACCCATTATTCTTTGGCTGGTCAGCTCTAACGTCGAACCCAGGTCCTATTTCGCCATGCTCATCGTTGTTCGCGCTGTTCTAATAATCACGGGGATCTCTGTCGGATTCTTATAATTTTCGTACTCGTGAGGAAATTTCCGTAGAGCTTCTTGGTATAAGATTCTTTTCTCATCAGGTGACTTTTCACTGTTTAATAGGGCTAACAATTCGCTTTCCATTCTTTTAAGCCTGCTTTTACGGTTGTTCTAGAACCGTGTCTGGATTCCTTGAACTTTGCAATGAAGCATACACCTGGTGTGGAATCACTACCACTTTCTTCATTACATTAATCTAGTCAGTAAAGGACCCAAAACTGAAATAACATGGGGAGGAATGACCCCCCTCTTTGTACAATAATTCGTTTTTTCTTTCCCACAGTTTTACGAGCTACGGTACGTATTATGTTCTTGTAACGGCGTAGGCGAGCCTTCTGAGGGGGTTTCATTGGTACATTACATTTCACAACGTTAAGACAGATTTCACAGATGCTTTTCAAAACTCCGAGACGATATTTTTGACAAACATCTGTTGCATTTCCCGGGCAATCGATGGTAGATTTTTATTAATTCATGGTATTTCTTTAGTCTCTTTGTCATTCTGAAATATACACCGTTTCAGGCTCGTTTGAGAATACATTCGTTCTTAGAAGCACCCTAAACGTGTTTCGCTGGTGAAGATCACGAAGCAGATATCCGTAATGTTGACTTGTAGCTTCTTTATAAACTTCCAAAAACTCCTTACACTGATTCGGGAATATTTAATTGGCTAATACCCCAATTTGTGACACATCTCTACGTTGCGCGAATAAGACTAGATATTGTGTATTGAACGACATCGCGCTTGTATCTGTTTTTGAAAAATAGATTCTGATTGATGAACACACTTATGTTAAGATGGTGGGAGAACAGTGTAAATGTCTCGGCAAACGTTTTATCCATTTCGAACATGAGATCGTCAATTACAATGACTGGACATGTTCATTTCCCTTTAACGAATTAACGTCATATACACGTTTGTGGAACAGAATATCATCTTGGTACTGGTTGAATACTGATTGGTACGTCGAATAGCACCATATAACTTTATACACAAATTTTGAGAACATCTCTCCCTTATCTTTAATGATTTTAAACATAAACACAGTTTTACCACATCCTGTAGGGCCAGATATATTACACGTGGACGGGCTCGTGAACCTGAATTTTTCTACAGAATCCATCTCTAACACGTCGCACCCCTAAGTGGATCATTTTCAAAATATAACAAAAATTTAAGTGGTGTTCCTTATATTCTACAGTCTTGTTTTTCCTCTTCCACAGAACCGTGAATGACGACGAGGTATAGCATCATGTCCCCATCATCGATATTACAGACGATCCCGATGACAGTGTAGTTGTGTTCACAGACTCCATCCCCGCTGACGAACGTGCACCAGTGACAACTGTAGCACCACCACGCGACAATTCAAAACGGAGGCATGATGAAGAGCCTTCAACGTCACGTATAAAGCGTGCCAGTAGTGCACCGGTTGTTAGACCCTAAGTAATAGAGCTCCAACCCTCTACGTCTTACGACACAACCTCCACACCTGCTCCTTCCTCAAATAAAAATAAGTCCCCTTATTCCTCTTCAATTCCGGGCACATCCCCCACAACAGCAGCAGCTTCTCGTTCTGTAGAGGATAATATAACATTCGAACTGGTGCGCACCGCCACCCCCACCCTAGCCCTGACTAGAAATTGGTACGTGTCAGAGTTGACCCTGGATCCATGTGTAGCAATGGTGTTGAACACGGCCTGCGACGTGTAGTTGAACGTATTTTGGAGTTTGCCCTTCAGAACCGCGAAGAACTTGAAGTCAGGACGAGGCTGTCCTTCGGGTTCGGGTCAGATGACGGGAATGAAGATGATTTTTTGGGTAGTAATACCATTCAGACACTTGGCAGCTGTAGATACAGAATATATATTAGGTCGTATAATGCAAGCCTCTCAAAGTAGTACAGCCTTTAATATGGACAACTTCACGGTAGATATTGACCGTGTCTTCTGTGTTGTGGGCCATAGTGCCACACCTTATACTCTTAACTTCAATTCTCAGGCTATTTACAGACGGCATATAAACGCCGTTCATGGTTGTGTCTTTATAGCATTAGTCTTGGCCCGTATGTTTACTCTACTAAATACATGGACGCCAAAAATTAGGTTGCCTACGATTGTGCAGCGTGCCCACAACTAGCTTCAGATTGCAAGCCTGAGTTTGACTGTAATATGGGTCCTGAAGACCTGAGAAGGGTAGAGCAGAAAATGAATGTTCGTATAGGTGTATTTGGAATGGATGATCGCCGTAGGACTGTGTATGTTTTTAAAAGCAGTGGGAGAGATCGTACAAGACCCCTACTTATTTTAGGGATGACAGGATCAACGTATCTCCCCATCTGTAATATAAGGGCTCTTTACGCGAGTTATGATAAAAGTCGAAAATATGGACGGCATCATGATTTGTGTAAGGGGTGTCTCGAGTTTGTGGAAGATATAGTGAAACATTGCAAGGATTGCCACATGGTATGTGCGCAGTATAAAAGCTCCAAATGTGAAAGCAGTGTAGGTGAAGCTGAAAAGAGAGACTGTAATGTGTGTAGACGTATATTTTTCAATAATAACTGTTTTGAGCTCCATATGTCAATTGGCACGTGCAGGAAAATGAGATTCTGTGAATGTAGTGAGTTTCATATGATGGATAATTGGGGGAAATTCAAGAATAAATGTGATGAAATTCACTGTCCTACATGCCATGAGAAATATAAGGCAGATGGGATAAAGCATGTGTGTATTATATGAAAGATGCTTAACCTAAAAATAGACCTTGTATAACTGAGTACTATGATATAGAAACATAAGGCTGCTGAAACCAGAGAGGTTATCCCACGTCTAAATGTAAGTCAGACTATCTGCGATGAGTGCATGGAAGTTGAATGTGATGAATATCACAAGTGTGGTAAACGGACAAACGTTTTTAAAACGATCTCACACGACAGCCCTGTGAAACTCTTTGTGTTCTATATTGTCAAGTTAGCGGACAAGTTTAAAAAAAATGACTGTGTATATTCTTGCCTATAACAGGGCAAAAATAAGGAACTGCTTGTGCACGAGTCATCTGAGATATTTACAGCAATCCCTTGAAAAGCGGAAACAAACTTATACAGTATGCAAATAAGAGGTAATGTACAGTTTAAAGACACTTTATTATTCACACCTTGTAAATTAGCAAAGCTACCCAAGGTAATGGGCGTAGCCGCCGAAGTTTCAAAAGGGTACAGTATTTCCCTTACACTTTCCCCACTCGCGACACTTTAAATTACGTAGGACTACCTCTCCCCAAACATTACTCCAACTATGTCAAAATGAGTGGTATTGAGCGTGAAGATTTTGACCGCTACTACAATAGTTTTAATGAATCTAATCCATGCAATATAGCGGTTAAATGTGAGTGCCATTGTGTGAATGATGTGCGCGTGCTTATAGTATCTTCCCAGCCCTTTAGAAGGATGTACATAGACCGGTTCAACTGTGACCCGCTACAAGTCGCAACCACGATCGTTTCATTGTGCTTTGCGCTGTTTAAGAACAATTTCATGCCTAAAGACATCTTAGCCGTCATTCACAGAAACAACCCTCACAGTTATGGGCAGAAGGCTATTTACTGGCCCATACACATACAGCATCAGACAGGTGTATACTTAAAGCAAGCCCGCAACGCGGAGGAAGTACCCATTAAAGGCAATGGTCGTGTTTTTTGGGTTGATGGTCTAAGCGAAAACCGTGCCACTGGTGAGAAGACTGTGTACTCCTTTAACGGCTGTTGGTGGCACGGATGCCCTCGTCCTGAGTGTGGAATCGTAGGAGATATCTACGGTAGATCTCCTGCCGACAGTCTTGCAGGGACCCGTACCCGCGATCAGCGTATAGGCACCCATTTCTCTCACAAGCTCTTGTGGGTGCATGAGTAAGATGCAAGGATGGAAGCAGATGGCCAGTACCGTGAAGAAATAAACACTACCAAGCGTTCAATGGTGTTGGATCCTCCCAAAAGCGGTGATAGCTTGTTCGGAGGGCGTAAAAATCCCTTCAAGCTATACTTTCTCCCTACGGAGTGCATGAAACTCCATTACTGCGACTTCTATTCTTTATACCACTACGTCATGAAAAACAATCCATACCCCGTAGGTGCACCTGAAAAATTGGTGGAACCAACCCTGCCAATCATCGAGGAGTTCTCAGCAAATTTGAACAAGAACTATTTCGGTCTTTCTTTCGTAGACGTGCTCCCCCTCACGATTTATGGATGCCGATCTTACCCGTCGTTATAGACCAGAAGCTCATGTTTTCCCTGTGCGTGAAGTGCGGAGAGGAGAACAATAGGGCTTGTAATCACACATCACACCAGCGTAAGATCAGAGGCGTATATAAAAGCCCCGAACTCTCCCTAGCCGTTCGTCATGGCTACAGAATATTGAAGATATATGAGGTGTGGGGGTTCCACAACTTACCCAACCTTTTCACGCCATATATAAACACTTTTTTGAAGGATAAGGTAGAAGCATCAGGGTATCCGCGAAGAGTTGATACCGTAGATGAAAAATCGGCTTATATTCAGCGTTACTGTGACCGTGAAGGGATACAGCTTGACCGTTCCTAAATTGTAAAAAACTCGGGCAAGCGCTTTATCGCGAAGTTGTCTAAATAGCTTTGGGGAAAATTTGCACATAATACAGGCAAGGGTAACGTTCAATCTAGCCCAAAGTTATAACGGGGTGTGGGATTATGCGAACGCTCCCGATAAAGAGGCCATGGAGATCGTGAATGTAGGTAATACGTACATAATGAAGTACAACATTACGAATTGGCCACAGACACATCGCGTGTTACAAACATACATGTAGCCAGCTTCACAACCGCTTACGCACGCATCAAACTTTGGGGTCTATTGCATTCTCATCGCCGGAGGGTTCTGTGGGCCGACACAGAGAGTGTGATATTCACAGCGATGGAGGTTGAATACATGCCGCCTATTGGTGAATTCCTCGGAGAGTTGACTGATGAGATCAAGGAGGAGTATTGTGACATCGCATACGCCGACTCTTTTGTCTCAACAGGTCCAAAAATTTATGGGGTACGGGTGAGCGTGGGGAAGGAGATGAAATATATTCTGAAGCCTAAGGGCATCACGCTTAACCAGGCGAACCGAAGATTGTTAACTTTGATTCGTTGAAGGAGCTAGTGTGTTTGGAAGATGAGGGCGACCAACCACCCCAACTGACCTTAGGGTCCCACAATTTTCAGGCCCAGAAACTGGGGTGTGTGAAGGAACTTAGGGGTACGAAAGTGTGTCGTAACACCTATAGGAAACTTTACCAGGTGCCTGGTACCTATGATACCATACCCCTTGATTGTTATATATATATATATATATATATATATATATATATATATATATATATATATATATATGTCTATTTACTTGTTAATGATATGTTTATTTTATTTATTACACGTATTTGAATATATATACCTTGAATAATTCGATATGTTTATTAAATAAATCGTGTTTCAGTTAGCGTTTCATTTTCTCCATTTTATGTGTATGTGTGTGTATATATACGTGTGTGTGTGTACAGGAAAAGTCCTAAGCTCCGCCCCCTGTGTGAGCAATCAAAGGTCACATGACTCCTGCTACTACCTGGGCATATCTCGACCCCTGCGTGCTCATTTGACACCTGCAAGCCCTAGATCTCTGATGTGTATTTGAAGAAATCCCACGTAGACGAAAATTAGTGATGGCTACCTTTAATATTGCGTGTTCGACGTTTATGAAATGGTATTCGATAAAGTTTGAAGATGTGGTGAACACTCAAAGAATCCCTATTCCTCCCTCCTTTGAGGCTTTTAAGGCAACAATGAACGATGCGAAGCTTGAGGAACAAGAAGTTCAAATACTTTACGGCTATTCTGGCGAGAGCATTGCAGGATTTCGTGGCACAAACAATGTAATGGACTACGTTGTAGGACTAAACTGCATAAAAGCTTACATATACCGTGAAGTGGAAGAAACAACACGTACAGAAGAGAAACAACGGGTATGGTTAGTGAGTCTTGTTGATGAGTGGTTGACAAGCGATATTATGTCATGCTGCATCATACCGAGTACTCGTACCCTGCGGCTGAGAATGTAAATCTTGTCATAATGGACAAAGTCAAATATTTTTACTACATTAATATATATCATGACGAGGTTTGCAGTGAGGTTGTGGCTAAAGGCCTGCGTGAGATTTTAATGGAATTTAGAGACGAGTATCGCTTGCTAAGCAAAAAGGATAAATATGGGCACATGTTTCTCTCAAATAGTGTGCCGGAGTGTGAATAAAATGTGTTTACTTCGTGAAAATTACCCTGAACAAAAATGTCTGGTACGCATTCTGGGGTGGGAGTGATAAAACATTAAAGCCGATATTACTTCATGTGTCGCAAATGGAAAAATTCTCTAAACGGTTGCCAGTATAATGGGGCACAAGTATTCACATGATTCTTTCATGTTGGAACAAACCCGTACACGAAACATCATCGCTTGGCATGACTCACTCGTGTGACTCGTTTCCCACACCTGTCTCCGTGCCAAACCGCGCACCGGCTGCTTGTTGTCATCTCAGAGCTTGAACGGACCGGACGTGCACTCTAACAATAGAATACGATGGAGCTTCTTTTGAGCAGCATTCTCAATGCCGTATACAATGTTTCCGTGAAGAAGTCATAGCGTGTGTTCAGGCGTAAAACCGGTGCCGTTAACTATGTACTGGAAACAATTTGTAGACAAACAAACTCTGGTAAACGGAATGTTGTTTATTTAACTGTTGAGGAGATGAATAGTGTCTTCGTGATAGTTGAGAAGTGGTGCGAGGATCGTTATAAAATACCTTCAGGAGTAGGTACAAGAAGATACCCCCAGTGATACCCCCCTCATATGCCATTGTTTGTACGTTGTGCATAAATAACGACCAGCCATGCATTGATATACGACTGATGTGGAAGAATGCATCTGATAATAACGTTCTTGTCCCTACGCGAAACCTTTTCATCCTCGACAGAATGTTTGAAATCGTCGGATTCCGCAAGCTGAAGCTTATATTAGACGCGCGTATTACGAATATGCTTTATTTTGGTACGGTTCTTGAATACGCATACACCGCTCTGCTCGATGGGTTCACCGAGTGTAGGACTGAACAAGGCGAGAATGGTCTAGAGCTGGATGCTTATTTAAAAGGTTTAGACTGTTTGAAATATTATGAACTTTGGTACAAAGCACTTGAGCGGTACAGGGTGTTACGGATATGCTCTCGTTTGCTCGCCAGCATATAAATGATGATTTCGCATACCGGTGTAGAGTTATCTTCTTTGACGAGAAGACGTTTGAGTCTACAACTTATGGCCGTCTTCAGTATTGGCAACAGGACAACAGCAGACATGCCCGCCAAAATATTTACGAAGTTGCACGGAGTGGGCACGTGACGGCGAATGTGTGGGGATGGACGCACCTGCAAAGACTAGGAGAGGTGACTGAGATCCACCAGAGGTTTACGGCAGATTAATATATAGAGATCATGGAGGAGGTGATGCTGCCTTCTGTACGCGCGTATGCCTTGCCCTATCCTGAGCAGATTATCTTTATGCAGGTGTGCTGTATTTGTGTGTTATAGAATATTATACTATTACTAGAGTAAGATTTATGTATTACACGCCGGTGTATGCCCAGTTTCCACATTTACATGGGACGAATAATGGTCATAAAATTGTTCTTTAACTCTTTCAGTACTATGACAAAAATTTAAGGTTTTATTCTGGATAACTGTAGACTGTATTATTTGTATAACGGTGAAAAATTACATTTAGCTGAGAGGGGTTAAAACCTATCTCGAATAGTGGGTTACTGATGAAGCGTATGGATGAGATATAATTCTACTTTTAATATTTAAAACCCATTTGCCGAACAACTCTCCCATCCATACCACCAGGATTGTTAGAAGGTGGTTCGAGGAGCAGCGAAATCTAGAACTACTGGACTGGCCAAGTAAGGGATGTAACCTCAACCCCATTGAGAAAGTGTGGGGGAATGTGGTGAACTCGTGGGAGCCTGAGCAGGAGCGGACCAGCCGCCAGCTGCGGGATCACACTATGGCTGAGTGGGAGATGTTCCGAAGGAATCTACACATCATACATAACCATGTTGCATCTATGCCACACAGATTACAAGCTGTAATAGAGTAATGGAGGATGGACCAAATACTAACTATGAAGCGGGTATAGCTGTGCCATTTATGTTAATCTATGGCAAATTGTGAGCATTTTATATGACTTTATCATTTTATATGATGAACTATTTAGTAAAACATTCTCAACCATTGCATATATGTTGTATTAAAGAAGTGGTGTTTTATTATATATATATATATTCCTTGTTAAGATCTAATAATATCTCCACATTGATAATGGAAAAGGAAATCTGGAAAATATTAATGGGTTTATCTGTCCATCGTGATTAAATTATCTCTCCACATTGATAATACCAATACAATCTGGAAAACACTATTAATATAATAGGCACCAGCAACAAATCAGTGGTGATATCCTGCTTCATGCAACCGTCACCTTACGGTTACGGCGACAGCAAGTAACCATGTCAACACCACGGTTTGGCCCATCAACTTCATTTCACAAACATTAGTATAATATTGTATGAATTTATAAATATATATAAATATGTTTATGCGAGTATAACCGTGGATTATTCTAATGTGATTTTGAAAATTAGTTACTGTTATTCAGATCGAAACTGTTAACAAGTTCTTTGCGTAACAATCGCTAAGTTATTTCCCACTAACACTCTCTGCCCCTCTACCTCGCTCTCTCACACTGTCTCAATCTTTTCTCGCTCAATGTCAAACACACACACACACACAACACACACACACATATATATATATATATATATAATCGCGTAGATTCGTAAGTTAGTAAAGGTTTAAAGCTGCACATGACTCTACAAACAGCTTTATTAGTAATGTTACATAATGATTTAATATACACGAGACTAGTGGGTGGTGAAGGGGAATGAGGGAGTGTGGAGGATGGTTGTGTAATGTCTATTTTTGGTTCAAATTCACTAGTATATGAAAAGTTTTTATTGTGGTATCTGTTCATATAGACTTGCAGTAATCATAAAGGAACCTTATTACTGTATAAGACGTAAACATGGAGTTCAACGCTGTTCACTATCATATTACTCGTTTATCTTTATGAACACAAACATTACATTATAATTAGGGGTCGTTCAAAAATTACGTAACACTATTTTTGCTAAAACTTCACACACCAGATCCCCCTCCAGGAACGTTCTGTAACGCTAGACCAACACCCCATAAGATGTTAGGTGACAATTCCCACACCCCACACGTTACCAAACGTTACAGGGGGAGGGTGTCAGGTTTTAGAAAAAATAGCGTTACGTAATTTTTGAACGGCGCCATAACCCCCTCCATCCCACCTTCCCCCAATTGGAGTACCGTGACCATCGCTGCGGCGTTGCCATATGTCCGGAGTCGCCTGTGAGGCGAGGAACATTACAAATGAGGGCAACTGTACCTGGTGTCCCATACATTAAAACCAAGCTCACCCTCTCGTCTATTGTTAAATTCGCATCCATCCCCTACTTAAAAGAATTCTTGTTTTGTAAAACTCAGACTTTATAAAACCACACACAAAGAAGTCTAATGGTCTTAAATTCGGTGATCGTGCTTCCCAGGGCCTGTTTCCACTATGTCTAATCCACCGATTTGGTAAGAGCTCATCAAGGTACGTCCGAACGATGTTTCCATAGCTACATGGAGCTCCATCTTGTTGAAAGACAACAGTGTCGAGAATGCTCTCTGAACGAAGCTGAAGTTCAAGAAACTGCTGAAGCATGTCAACATAGATTGGCCTGTTACCGTAGCTTCGGTAAAGAAAGACAGTCCGTAAATCTTCGATCTTGTCATATCCAACCAGGCATTAACTTAGGAGAATCTCTCTCACATTCATAGAACTCAGTTGGTTTTTCACTAGCCCAGATACGGCAAATATGTCGATTAACCTTTCCGCATATGTGGAATGTCGCCTCATCGCTGAAGAGACTGTGGTTTAATAAGTTTTTGATTTTAATTTTTTCAATCAATTCTGTGCACATGGCAACTCATCTTCGATAATCCTCTTCGTGTAACTTATGTTGCACTTGAATATGGTAACTTTTATTATGTAATGTTGATTTTAACCCTTTGCCTGTCCCGTGCATCACATGTGATACATGCATCACATATGATACACAGAGCGCATCATAAATAATATTTAGTGTGATACATTCTATGATCACATATTACCCACCAACTAAACCAAATAAACCTCCTATAACCAAAAGTCTGAAAACAAGCATGGACGTTTGGACCAAACTTATGAAAATGCTTTGGACAGGCAAAGGGTTAAAATCCTTAGAACAGTCGTTTTTGGTATACTCAATCTTCGTGTTGCTGTGCGAATTGACATTCTAGGATTTGTTTCAAAGGCATCTCTTACCAATTCGACATGGGGGGTAATGGGGAGAGGGGTGGGGTAATGGCGTTTTTTACTTTTGTGTGTGGGGGTAATGGGGGAGTGGGGTGGGGTGGGTGGTAATGGGGAGAGGGTTCGGGGTAATGGGGGTAATGGCGTATATAGCAGTATATGTCACAGTGCTATCCGCCCGGAGGGCCAAGTTGTACAACGGTCGCGAGCGATAGCGAGCTACCGCTTGTAAATCCTAAATATGTATAGCTGTACCTGGCAACTTTTCTAAGACTTGCAGTAGTTTCCTTAGTGTAAGGATAATCTGTTAGTCTCTGAAAAACGTCAGATAATATAGGCTATGACCATCTTAAATACTGTTTTTTAAACTTACCCTTCAAATTATGGTTCTAACTAACGGTGAAAAAGCGGTGATTGAAAAGTGTTTCTTGGAAAAAAGATGGACTGGGGCAAGAATGTTGAGGGAATTTCCAGGAATAACTTGTAATGTTACGTCTGTGAATAGAATAATTAAAAAACTTAAAGCAACCGGTTCGACGGCACGGAAGCGTGGAAGTGGTCGGTCTAAAGTAGTTTACACTCAAGACAATATAGCAATGATCGAAATGATGAGCCTATCTCAAGAGGATCGACCTGGGTCACACTGCTCTCAGAGGAAAATTGCAAAAAATTTAGGTATCAGTCGAAGTTCCATACAAAGAATGCAGAGAACGGTAGGACTTAAAGCATTTAAAGTAATCCGTGTTTCAAGACGTGACAGCAATGTAAGAGCTAAAAGAAAAATTCATTGTAGAAAATTGTTTGATAAATTTTCGTCCAATGATGTTCTACAGATCTACAGAAGCTAAGGCTAACAAAGACCCTAAGATCCACTCTAAGGTTAGCCCAAGAGAAAGGAAAGAGTAGGGGGTTAAGAGAAGAGAATAAAGGGTTAAGTAAATAGCAACACCTATCACTCGTGGGTTAACATTCATTCAGAAAAAGAGAAAAAAGACTCACCATCATCATCCGCCGGCCACTGCCGACAAGTCGGAAAAATAGTCGAAGAAAATAGGAAAGGGATGAAAGATGAAAAGAAGTAAAGTAAGAATGCTTACAAACCATGCGAACACAGTCTTAACTCACTGCCATACCATGCAAACTACAGACATGCAAGTAAAGAGTTACAGACATGCAAGTAAAGAGAGGATAAAAAAAAAAAAAAAAGTAGTAAAGTTAAACAAAAAGTGGGTTAGTTTACGCTACGAGCTACATCTACGTTCGTGTTAGTCTAATTTTTTTTTTTTTTTAATTTTTTGCTGGCATATCACAAGCTGGCATTATCGTCAACAGACTCATCCTCGACCACCACCACCAGAGCTCCTGTTGCTAATTGTTTTTTTATTTTAAACAACGTTAATACTTTTAAAATGCCTATCTAAAGGGTTCTTAAACATATTAACATTAGTAGAGTTCACGACGGGCGCGAGATTATTCCATTTATCAATTACATTAAACGTAAAGATGTTTTTGGCGATATTAGTAATGAAACGTCTGCCACGCAACTTAAATCCGTTATTACGAGTATTGCTATTATCGAAAGTGAAGAGTTTGTCAAAATTTACGTTATCGATGTTATTAACGATTTTGAAAACTTCAATAAGCTCTCCCCTTAATCTCCTAGTTTCGAGTGAATGCAAGTCTAACTCTTTAATCCTATCTTCATAAGGCTTGTTGCGCAATGACGGAATTAGTTTCGTGGCACGACGCTGAACCCTTTCTAACCTATCAATATCCTCACGCAAATACGGGCACCAAAACTGAACGGCATATTCTAAATGAGGCCTGACTAGGGACTTGTAAAGGGGCAATATAATATCCTTCGATTTAAATTCGAAATTACGCGCTATGAAGCCTAACATCCTATTAGCTTTTGCGCAAGACTCCAGGCACTGGTTCCTAACTTTAAATCCTTAGATACGCGTACGCCTAAATCTACTTCCTCGTCAACGCTCGCTAACTCTCTATCATCCATCGTGTACGTGTAATTATTGTTACGAGAACCTATATGCAAAACTTTACATTTGTCTACGTTAAATTGCATCTGCCACTTATCCGTCCACTCCATAATCCTATTTACATCGTCTTGGAGCCTATTTCTATCGTCCTCGTTAACAACCTTACCGCCTATTTTAGTATCGTCCGCGAATTTTGACACGTTACTAGTCAATCCTACATCTATGTCGTTAATGTAAATTACGAATAGCAATGGGCCTAACACTGAACCCTGTGGGACACCGCTACCTACATCTACACGAACCATTCCTCTAACCAGTTAGCTACCTGACCGCGTATACCGTGCGCTTTAACCTTCGCAATTAATCTCTATGCGGAACTGTATCGAACGCCTTTTTAAAATCTAAATAAATAACGTCAGCCGCTCTATGCCTATCGTATTCGCGCACTATTTCGTTATAAAATTCTAACAAATTAGTTAAACAAGATCTATGGCGTCGAAACCCATGCTGACTACTATTAATCAAATCTCTACTTTCTAAGTGATCGATGATACGATCCCTAACTACGGATTCCAAAAGTTTACCGACAATTGACGTTAAGCTAATGGGCCTATAATTGCTAGCTACCGTGCGGTCGCCTTTTTTAAAAATGGCGTGACGTTAGCTAATTTGAAGTCTTCAGGAATAATCCCCGTTTCGAGTGACTGATTAAAAATCTTCGTTAAGGGGCCTACGATAACGTCTTTCAAATCTTTCAAATGTCTGGGATAAAAAGCGTCAGGGCCTGGAGCCTTGCTAACTTTTAGCCTATCGATATAATGCGCAATCTCACCCTCGTAAACAGTTATTTCATCCAAAATAGTCTCGCTACTAAATGGAACGATATCGTCCACGTCGGGGACATTATTTACGTCTTCTACGGTAAAAACTGTCGCAAAAAAGTTATTGAAAATACCCGCCATCGCCTGAGCGTCAGAAGCCAAAGCGCCGTTAACATCCACTAGAGGGCCTATGTTATCTTTTATCGGCTTACGATTATTGACGTATTCAAAAAACTTTTTTGGATTATGTTTACTATCCGCAGCTATAAGTATCTCTAAATTACGCTTAGCATTCCTAACTGATCTTTTAACCTGACGTCTAAGCTCGATATATCTATTAAAGTTAGCTGCCGTGCCATTGCGCTTATTAAGTCTATACGCTCTGTTACGCTCGTTTATGAACTCGCCTATTTCCCTAGTCCACCACTTGGGCCTACCATGATTTCTAGCGCGCTTGGGCCTACGAGGAATAAACTCCCTTTCAATATTCATAAAACTTTCTTTAAACGCCTCCCAATGCAAATTTGTGTCATTACCCATAAATAAGTTATCCCAGTCCACTACTCTCATCCTATCCGCAAAACTATCAAAATTAGCCCTACGAAAATCAGGGACTTCTATTACGTTACTATCCTTAGTGTTTTCTATCATAACTTAAACCTAAGAATTTGATGATCACTACATCCTAAACTCTCGCCTACTTCTAAACCTTCGACTATATTTTCGCCGTTCGTCATCACCAAATCTAAAATATTGTCACCGCGCGTTGGTTCGGTAACTATCTGTCGTAAAAAATTATCCTCCATGAACTCAATCTCAAACCCTCCTCATTACCAGTAAAAGTCTCGTAATTAACATTAGGGCAGTTAAAGTCTCCGACAATTATACTATTCCGATTGTCAATAAAGTTACCAAGAAGTGAGTAAAATCTAGTATCGTGTCGAGGGTTGAACGGGAGGTCTATAAACAACAACAAAATTAAAACTAATACTACGCGCCCTAACTTCAACGCATATCGCATTAATTGCTGCCGGAAAATCTATCTTAACCTCGATAGCCCTAAGGGAATTACGAATGTACAGCAAAACGCCGCCACCAAACCTATGTAACCTATCATTAGTAAAGAGTTTAAAACCCGGTATATCAAGTTCCCCCAACAAGTCCCGAGTCACGGTATTTAACCACGTTTCAGTGATAGCAACTATATCGTAGTTGCCGGAATAAATTATCGCCTTAAATTCGTTTAATTTATTTCTAATACTACGCGCGTTACAATAAAAGACGTTTAAGTTATTTTTTACCACGGGCCGCGTTTTAAACTATTTTTCACGTCGGGCCCGCGTTCCCCGGACCCACAACGTTTAAAGAAGGCTTCGACCTATACAGCTTTCGCACGTTTTCGTCTATTAACCTACCTAGCCTAGCATTACCTATTTCATTAAAATGCACCCCATCTTTTATAAAAAGGCTAGGATCACTGAATTCGGACCACAGCTTTACGAAGGGTACATTTTCCTCAGCACAAATCTCTTCTAATTTATTATTAAAAATATTGTTTTTGACGTAATCCTAAGACCCAACCCGTGCCTAGGGGTAATACCTAGAACTAAAGACCTATCTGACCTCGCCTTCAGGGACCTAATTAACCCCCTATATCTCTCCAAAAGGTCAGGCACTCTCGTATCGGGCCTATACGAGTCGTTGCCTCCTACCATCGTCACCAACATCGAGTGACGGGAAGCAACGTCAATCCTATCCACTTCATCTCTAACTCTGTCAACCCTGGCCCCTGGGAGACAGACCCTCCTCCTCTTGGTTGGATGCCGTTCAACGAACTCTTTGTCCATGTGGCGCACTAAAGAGTCCCCAATTAAAATAGTTTCCCCCTCATTCACGTCCCTTTCCAAATGGACGAAAGGGTTCGAAACCTCGATAGGGGGGGATTCGTATCACCTAACGTACGCGGCCTAGCTCCACCCTTAATTTCTCTAAATCCTTCCCCATCTACTACTCTCGGACCAACCTTAACCCCTTCCTCAACTCTATCCAACTTTCCCGACAAGCTACCTAAACTAGAAACTAGGTTACGCACCTCACCCTTCAAATTACTAACTTCTTCAACGTTAGTATTGGTTCGGCTTTTGTCAACCGTAGCCCTACCCCTGCCCTCATCAAGCGTTGCAAGTCTTTGTTACCTCACGTACACTGTGTTTTATGTCAACTATTTCCTCCATTAACTCGCAAAAGAAGCAAACTGATCTCTCGGTAATCGCCATAGGACCGCCGTTATAATCTTTAAGTTCCGAATACCACCGGTTTACCCTACACCTAACACACGACGCTTTTTGCGACGGCATCGCGCAGTTAAAAATTAGTTTATAACTGTCACAAGTTTAAGTTAAATTAAGCCGGTACCCTATGAAAACTTCTGAATCGCTAAAAACCACTAATATTCAATGACTTAACTATAACAATGTGAATATAAACGCAAGTATATAAAATTCAAAACTTTCCAAAAGTAAAATTCTCAGCAATATGCAAAAGTAGATGCAATATCAGAGAGCTCAGGAAATGCGTCCGTTCAGTATAGAGTCTGGCTGACGAATGAAATGAAACAAATAGTTTATGCAGATGAAAGAGATTTCATCATCGAGATTGCTAGAAACTCCAGGAACGATGTTGTTTATGGTCGGCGTAAGAAAGACATTCCTCTATCGAGACCTTTACCACCAGACAAGTCGGTTTTCCAAAGAAATCATGATATTAGCAGGTGTATCGTGGAATGGAAAGACGAAAATTCATTTCATTTTAGAAAATAAAAAAAATAATTCAGAAACCTATGTAAATTTCTTAGAGGAGAATCTTTTGCCTAATTATCGGCGTCTGTATTATGGAAATGATTTCAAACTCCAACAAGATGATGCTACAGCTCATACTAGCAAGTTCACAAAGGATTATCTACAACAAAATGTAGTCAACTTCATTGGAAAAAACGACCGGCTCCCGCAATCTCATGGATTATTGCATATGGAAAACACTAGCAGAGAAGATTTATGAAGGCCAAACAGGAAACTTTACAGAAATGCAATTAAAGAAAAAAAAATACAATGTTCGGACAAAATAACATTAGCAGAAATCAGAAAATGTATCATGTCATGGAAGAAAAGGTTAAGAATAGTTTGTAAGCAGGACGGTGGACATACTGATCATATTTGTTGATAAGATGTGAATAATCAATTTTTTTCAGTTTATGATATTCGTTTTTTTCACCATACCTCATTATTCCCTCAGTTGTGGAAAAAATATTTTATGTAGAGGTCTGAAATTTTTATACTGGCTTATCAATAGATTGTGGTAAAAGATATGTAAATTTTGGAAGTGTCAACTGCATATTTTTTAAGTTATTGATGTTCAAATCTCAAGGCGTTTTTTTTTGGGCCACCCGATATATATGATTAACAGTGAGTCATACAAGTTCCCTCTTAAGTCAATCCTTCTTATCTCTTTTCTCAACCCTATGTACAAACATCAGTTGATAAGTAAAAGAGAAAATATAAATTTTTTTTAGAAATTAAAAATAATTGTGTGACATCATACTATGAGCTTTAGCATTTTTCCTTTTTACATGATCTCCTTCGGGTAACGAGCCCCTGTCCTAAGATATATATATATATATATATATATATATTATCCCATTGTTTTCTCAAAATTACGCCATTAAACAAAGTGGCACAGGAATGAACTTTATTACTGAACAGAATATTTACATATAAATTACATATCTTTTAAAAAGTTACTACAAGCGTTTTTAAAATTTTTATTGAGAACATATTTAATCAACAAAACTTAAGCGTATAATGTTTCAGTATATCTGCTCATTAATTTTTGGGGGTTGTGGGCTCAATGCATATCCTTATATGTAAACCCGTGGAATTCCGCCTCATAGCCGAGTTTATAACTGTGAAGCCAGTGACACAAGTTGCTTTCTGATAAGTTCCAACATGTCCAACTTTGTTTCCGACTCCGTAAGATTTTCTACATTGTTTAATTAATTTATTTTTGTGTTCAATATTTCACAAGTGCTGGCCCATTCACTTTTAAATTATTTCAAACTCAGAATAAAAAACGTTTAATATATTTTCTACTGCACTCAAAGAGCATATGCTTATATATATATATATATATATATATATATATATATATATATATATATAATATATATATATACACAGTGTATATATTATATATACATATATATATATATATATACACACACACACACACACACATATATATATATATATATATACACACACACACACACACACATATATATATATATATATATATATATATATATATTATATTTGAGCCTGATGAAAGTTGGCCTGCTATAATAAAGTAATTGAGTTCATTGAGGAGTTTAAGAAGCGTCACCAATTTGGTCTTTCGACTAGTATAATGTACCGTTATTCTTGTAGAATAAATGAAAATATGGCGATTGGAAAAAAGTTACTGACTGTGAAAGGGGCATGCTATAGTAGGAGACCGTTTGGTTGGTGTCTCAATATTAAAAGTCGCGTGATTGTCCCTGCACCTTCAGGAACAGTCCCATAGTTATGAATACATGGAAAGAAATTAAAAAACTACACCACATAAGTACAGAATTGTTCCCATTATTCTTCCCAACTCCAAATTCATTAGAACTTTGGTACTGGTTGGTGTTAAAATAGGCTTTACTACAGTTACCATAACATAGTTATGACTGACACTGGTCTTTGCGGACTATTGTTAAATTTTGAAAAAAGTTTTGATCAACAGTCTTTGATTGATTCTTCACAGCTCATAATTATCATATAAGGTTCTTCTGTCGCATTCTGTCAGTGTTGCTTTACGCTCACTATATTCGTTATTTGATGTTCTTTTTTTTATTAGTTGTGCATTTATTCATAACCTTGAGGACTGTTCATCGAGATACAGGAGCAATTATATGACTTTTATTACTGAAACACCAACCAAACGGGCTCCTACTACCATGCCCATTTCACAGGCAGTAACATCATTTCCACGCGCTATATTTTTATTTATTTTAAAAGAAAATGAAAAACCAATATGAACATATTAAAATAGAGGATGTTCTCAATATATATGCAGTTTCATATTAATTTAATAAAGTACATAACGCCATTAATGATATCAGAAAATACAGCACCGAAAATGCGAGTGTTTCCATTATTCTGTCCAACCCCTATATATTACCATTTATATATGATATATTACCATTACTATTCTCATTTTTCCTTTTCCTTGTGGGTTTGCATCATATATTACCATGTAAAGAATGTCCTGATAATTTATGTGGGAGAAACGGGAAGAGAACTCAGTAAAAGAATTTACGAACATAAGAGAGATGTGAAGGAGGGGAATGAAAAAAGTGCTGTATTCTTTCATGTCAGAGACTATAACCATATAACAGATTTCAATATTGCAGTTTTGTTTTCAAATCTAATAATTATGTTGAGAGTAGAATTGTTGAATCTAATCTTATAGGCTCTATACAAAATTTTAATCGGTCTGATGACCAATTCTCTTTTAATAAAATTATATGTAATAAAATTAAGAATTTTCTAACATTACCATCGAAAAATCCGCAGGCAACAGGTCAAAGCTGTGTCGGAAGGGTCACTTAACTATTCCCTGGCAATAGGCTGGGAAGATTCACTCGGCTAATCCCTGATAATTAACTTCTAGGTGTATATAAACTATGTTCTCTGTTTATGCGATTATTACCAATTGACAAGGGCACGCGAGGAGCCGAAACTGTATTGGTGTTAAATAAATAACAATTTAAGTCTTCCTGAAGATTGATTCCCTTCTTCATATATATATATATATATATATATATATATATACAGGGTGTCCCAAAAAAAATATACTCTTTATAGCATCATATATTTTATAATTTAAAAAAAAAAAAATATATTGTTATAGCAATTGCCAATGAAGGTAAATTAGTAATCTAAGTGATCAAAATGTTATAGCGAGTTGTTTGCATATAAAATTTAATTAACTACGCCAAGTGCTCAAAATGTTCTCCGGCGGCATGAATGCACTTTTGAATGCGTCGACTAAGCCTGGCCTTGTTTTATCAAAGGCCTTGTAATGGCGAAGCCTATGGACCGAACGTAGTCTAGTCACTCACTAGCTTGCTTCGGACTTAGCCTACGCACTCATTCCACGATACAAACTCTACAGCATTCAACTTTATTCAGTTCAGCAAAAGAACCCATGTTGCGTAAACGTTTGACAATGGAGCAACGAAAAAGTGTTCTGAAATGGTATTGGAAATTTGAGAATGTGTCCGAAGTCCAGCGGCAATGGATCCGGGAATTTGGTACAAAGCCACCAACACGTCTCGCCATTACAAGCATCCGTGACAAGTTTGAGGCAGAGGGATCTGCTCAAGATATGCACAAGCGAAGGTCTGGACGACGCAAATCAAGTGCGAGTGATGAAAACTCCGTTTTAGTGTTGCAAAATTTAATCAATCACCACAGAAATGAGTTAGGCAATGCGCCCGTGAGACCGGAATCAGCAAATCAGGTGTTCACCGGATTTTAAAGTCTGCAAAATGGAAAAGCTACACTCCAAGTCTGTTACACGCCATGACTCGACGCCAGACTCGAATTCTGTGAATGGTTTCAGTCAATGGAAGCCGAAGACGTACAGTTTGCCAACAAAATCGTGTGGTCTGATGAAGCTACCTTCAAGCTGAATGGCACAGTAAATCGACACAACTGCAGGTACTGGTCACTTGATAATCCACACGTTTATGTGGATAAACATGTTAATTTACCAGGATTAACAGCATGGTGTGGTTTATCATCCAGGGGTTTGGTTGGACCATTTTCTTTAATGGGACAGTTACCGGTGCCGCATATCTCGACATGCTGCGGACAGAAATTATACCTGCAGTTCGGAAGTTGTTTGGAAACGACGACTTTTACTTTCAACAAGATGGAGCCCCCCCTCATTATCATTGTGATGTCAGAAGGTACTTCGATGAAACGTTGCCTAACCGTTGGATAGGACGAAGAGGAAGCGTTGAGTATCCTCCACGTTCACCGGACTTGACTCCACTTGATTTTTACTTGTGGGGCTACCTGAAGAATGCAGTTTATAGAACAAGACCTGCAACACTCGAACACCTTAAGGATGCAATTAGGGAAAAGTGCGGGACCATCACAGCATCCACATTAGTCCATGTCTGCGAATCAGTTAGTCGACACATTCAAAAGTGCATTCATGCCGCCGGAGAACATTTTGAGCACTTGGCGTAGTTAATTAAATTTTATATGCAAACAACTCGCTATAACATTTTGATAACTTAGATTACTAATTTACCTTCATTGACAATTGCTATAACAATATATTGTTTGGGTTTTTTTTAAATTATAAAATATATGATGCTATAAAGAGTATATAGTTTTTTTGGGGACACCCTGTGTATATATATATATGTATATATATGTGTGTGTGTGTGTGTGTGTTACACAGACAGGAGCGTGTCCAATGGGGAGTAGGGGGCGGCGCGCGCCCACCCGTAAATTCCATAAAAATAATTTGACAAATGAATTGTCAGTTCAATACTTATTAAAGTGAGTTTTTATTGTATCTTTAAGTGTTTAAACAAAAAGTGTGTCAGAAAGTGAGTGTGAATTTCATCCTTCAAGTACTTAGTTATATGCTCCAGATGTCACCAGAACGCGTTTCTGAGTACTGTATTTCTACATTTTTCTACAGCATGGGAGGCAGGCACCCTCTCCCGCCTCCCGGACTCTCTCCCGCCCGCCGGCTTCACCGTCTCGTTAACGGCTACACCGTAGTTTTGAGCCCCCCTTTCCTTAATTAAAGTACACGCCCCTGATATATATATATATATATATATATATATATAGAGAGAGAGAGAGAGAGAGAGAGTTCATGTTTTTCTGGTTAGACCGTGCGATGTTAAGAATTTATTTAAAGTCTCTTACTTCTCCGAACATTTTATACATGATTTCTATTTACCGATTGTAGGAAGCAGCTCAATGTCAGAGACCACCCTTCTGACATGAATCCAATCTAGTGCAGTCAGTATGTCCTACCTTTAAACTACCAGATTATGTAAGTTTTCTTTTGGACATTTAAACAAATGTATGCAATCAATTATTTATAAAAAATACATGCACCACGGCTTTTACATAAGTAATATTTTCTCTTCTTCATTATAGTATGAACGCATGCACTCATCTTGACCCAGTAGTTGCAAGTGGAAATTTACTACACGACATCCACTTCTTAGAAGTGGAAGGGGATACTCATGATTCCACGTAAATTTGTTATTATGCACAATATTTCACAAATGCGGGAACTCCTCACATCTTTCTTTCTTACAATTATGCTGTATATATAAATTTTTGTTATTCAGGCTCTTTAAAATAATAATACAGAGAATTAGCTATTCATTTATTAAAAAGGAATCAGAAAAACATTTTAAAAGGGATCATAAGTTAATTCATACACAGAATACATATGCAAGAGTTACAAATATAACTTTAACAATTAATAGCTCTGTCCAGAGTTTACAAGTTAAAATTATAAATAAAATCCCTTCAATTTTATTACACTATGCATAGGGTATTTAGACAAATGAAAATAGATAGTTTATTTCGTTACATGCAATTTCGTCATTTAAGCGCGAATCGCATTTGCTAAAAATTTCCAAAAAGACCCCATAAGAATAATTCCTTGGCATGTAAAGTAAAAATAGCAGGCAATATTGACCACATACATTATTGTATAAGTTCTGAAGCCTGTAGGGATTGCATATAATGCTAGGTCCAGGCATTTTGTTTAAGGAATTTTCCGATACTCGGGTCGTGAATCAGCCACATTCCAAGTGAATTATAGTAACGTGTTTGGTGTCTCCTCGTGAAATGCACACCCACCCAATGAATTCCCGGTCCAGTCGAGAAATCGACATTAAGTATAAATCCGATGGAACCCTTTTTCATGGGTAGATTCAACACTTTAACCTTTGCGAATGTGCCAATGAAGGTGTTTCGCGTAAAGTAATCCTTTTTCATAACCCTCTGAATTGGGAGCTCGTTCAATTAAAGTCCGTTATCACCGAACTAACCCGATCAATTTCATTTAGGCCTTGCAATTCCAGATACACTAATTTGGTTTGTTAAAGGCTTTCTAAACTCTAATTTCAATGCCAAAAGTCTCTGGTTTTGAGGAATTAAGTGCGTGCATGCTTCATTGTAGTGATCAGCTGCAATGTCGATGGCGTAAACATTAGTCCTGTTCATGTAATTATCCAATGATATCCCTATTCCAACATCGCTAGAACGGTTTGTATTAAGAAATAAGTTGTGGAACGGTCGCGAACACAATAATACATTTCTAGGTCTCCACCGAGAGATGTCCAATTCAAAATCAACGCTATACTCTTCAAGATAAAATGTTCAAACTTGAATAGTGATTTTTTAGATATATTTCTCTGAAACAGTGTCATGGACAACCATTGCCACAAGTACTCTCAGTGGTAAATTTCCCAACACAACATTGTCAAGCTGTCTCGAAGATAGGCCAACGTGACAGTAAACATTTTTATTTGGGTGCATATTATACGATATTTAGCCGTCGATCCCAACAAAGATCTTTCAATCTCCATTTGTTTAACTGCAGACAATTTTACGCGGCGAACATTGAGATACGTCTGAATAACGTGAGATACCATATGTTCAGAGGGCTCTTCACCATCCTCAGGTAAATTTAAACATATCTGGGGGGGGCCGTACGGGTAGTTTTAATCTTCATCTCAGTCCCGTTAAGCACATAACAAAAAATCTTTCGTATAGAATTTTCAAATTTATCTGTTACATCATTTTTACTTCAGGGGTATAATACCCTGAGGTAGGCAAACAGTTTTCTTTGGCAAATTTGAATAATTTAGATTAGTGTGCAAGGTAATAATAATAATTGGAACCTGCAGAATCATTTACTCGATTTAAAACATCGCATTGACTGATCATTGTATACAAAAGTTAATTTCTGGGTAGATTGGATATTCATCCTCACAATCTGACCCATCAGAGTGCGCTATTCGAACTTTTGCCTACAGATATATATTGCTGGGTTCGTAAAAGAATGAGCCTGCACTGAGCATAATGAGTTCTGTAAGAGAGGTTCATGATCTAACTGTGTTTAAGGGATCAATCGCGATGTATGCGGATTCCTTCATAGATGTCTAAGCAGGTGGAATGGTAAAAATGGAGAGCTCAGATTTAAAGCATTCCTCGTTATGTCGGTGGACTAATTGCGACATACTGAATCACTTGTTACGATTACCAAACCTTACATTACATTCTAGCGTAGAGGTGTACAGATTAATCGGCATCAGCACCGGTAGAATCGGCCAAATTTAGCCGATTCTGTCACCGATTCTTTTAAATTTTTGAATTTTCATTACAAAACAAAACGGAAAAAACATATGATAATTTATACTCATTTCAAAGTGTAATTATATAAAAATATTTTACATTCATGAAAAAGGCAAAGCTTAATAAGTTAAGTTACCCATAAATTTATATTTTTCAAAATAACTAATCTAAATATTATAAACTATTGTATTTGTCTCAGTTCCGCTAACGCGTTAAGTTCAGTGAAGTTGTGTTGGATTGTTTTTGTCATATTTTGCCGTTGTTTTGCTATTAACCTTAGACAGCAGTATGGCACCAAACTGTAAAGCATCTGCAAGTAATTGTGAAGAGAAGAAAAGTCGTAAGGTTATGACATTAGCCGAAAAAATAAAGATTCCAGATAAGTTGCTTGGTGGTATGAGCATAACATCACTTGGCCGCGAGTATCACGTGAATAAGTCTACCATACGCACCATCCGAAAGAGTGAAGAAAAGATACTGCTATTTTCATTTAATATATTTTTATTTATCATATGTAAATATCATTATGTTTATGATTTTATCATGTTCTTATTTCATATACAATATAGGTAGGGAAATTCATTTATGTGTGAATAAAAATCTATGTATCTAATTATTAATGGAAGACTTTACCCGCCGCGTTCACGTATCCCCATTTATCCCATAAGGTATTAAGTTTATCCAACGCAGACTTATCTAACGCGCCGTTCTCGAGAAGCTAACCCCGCGTTGGACGAAGATTCACCGTGTGTGTATATATATATATGTATATATATTATATGTGTGTGTGTG
>JAJOZX010004564.1:5000-227500 GCA_023014485.1 Bathynomus jamesi
TTGAGATGTTGAATATAAATCTACGGAGAGACTGAACCGATATAGATTTATCCAAAATGTGGAAAGTTGAGAATCAGTCTGAGAATAGTTTGACCGCAAATAATAATGCAAAATATTGTCGTGATAGAGAATGTAATGTTGCAAATGTTGATCAATATTGCAAAGGGGTGGGTTCCAAAATGGGAAAGCTGGGAATAGTATGGGCGCAAATAATAATGCAAATATTTGAAACCATCGTGGTAGAGATTGCAAGTGGCAATTCATTCACACACACCTTGAGATGTGAACATTAAATCTACGGAGAGAAGATAAAGACACCATTAGTCGTGAAGGCGAACAATCACGATGTCCAAAGCGTGGATCCGTAATATCGGTGTTACGATTGGTACACAAATTTAACATAGCCCCGCCCAGTTACATTGACAACCAATCAGCAAACTTACGAACCGCCTATTATTCTTTTGGGGATCATTCATATAAAAGTGAGTATTTTTAGCTGGAACTCTCAACAGTTATATTCACCAGTGAATAAACATTCCCTCCCTCATGAATCATTCACAAGAACTTAGTTTGCCGGATTTATATCAAGATGGAGACACTGCAGCGGTATCTACAATTAATCTTTTTAACGCAGCCGACCGGGACGGATTATTTCCAACTCAATCCGTTGATGATATTTGCAATGACGCTCCTTACGATCCGATGCAAGGGACTGCCGTAGAAATGTAAGTAATTATGTGCCTGTAATTTTATTTTTTGTAGCCAATTATTCGCGAACTTATTTAGTGTGCCTGTCATTAGGAGAAAGAGCACTGTTCTGGATTATTTCATCATATATATATATATATATATATATATATACATATGGAGGGTTGTAGTAATTCATCTCATCACATTTAAAATGCTTCATTTAAATAATAGGTATCCGCAGTTATAGATTAGTTTGCAATTAATATTAAGCTGAAGTCCTGTTTTGATTCGTCGATTTTTTTATAGCAATCCTTTACAAGTTTTAAATAATTTTATAATTTCCATAATAAATTAAATGTTATTTGGCATTTTCTCTTACAGGAACTTCTCTGAGCGGTTCGAAAATATCTTCACATTGTAATACTCTGCATATGTTTTAAGCAATTGGGTTTTTATTTAAAAAGATTCAGTATGAACTAATTAATTATTCTTTCAACTTTAAGGTCCGATGAGGATTTGACTCGTGTTATACAATCTTTTCGTTTTGAAGAAACTCATGTCGTGGACCTGAATACGGAGGTAGAAGTTTTACCGCGCAGTCAACCCAGCGATTGCCACATCATTAACGAAATAATGCAAGTTTTTCTTTTTCTTAGTTTCGAGCTTTTTTTTCAGGTAAGAAGACGCAATGTATTTTCATTAATTTATTAAATGAAAGAAATCATGTTTTTAGTACAATAACCATCTTAAATAAGCTACAGAATACAGACACTAATATTATTGGATGCAATTATACATATATATAAGAATAAAACATCATACTATACAACGAGTGCGCACAATCGGAAAACGGCATTTTATCTGTCTGCATACCATTTCGTCGTTTCGTTGAGTGACACACGGGTCGAATAATTTTTAAAAATTTATAAATTCCTTACCACGTGAAATATGCACGAGTACATGCATGCATGCAGTACATCCCGCAACCATTACTAAAATATCCTTGTAGCCGGAAGGGATTCCATACAACTTCGGGATATGCATCTGCTCAAGAAATTTTACAATAACAGGGTCACTCCAGGGTTGAGTACCGAGTAAATCAAAATAGTACATGCGGTCCCTATTTTTAAAATAGATTGCAAGCCAATGAATCCCTTCACTACCAATAACATGTGTGTTCCCAATAAGACTACCGCAATCTCTCGTAGTTGGCAATTTCAATGTTTCATTCTTCGCAAACACAGATAAATTTGGAACGTGTGATTCGTTCACTCTCATTACTCTCTGAAGTATATTCGTGTCCATTTTAAAAGTCATTGATAACGCCCCTAAATCTGTCTACTTCTATTAGGGCTTGTGACTCGAGGTATACTAGTACACTAATAGGCGCATCTATCGGCTTGGCGAATTCCAATCTGACTGAGATGTTTCCACTCTGCTGTGGACTTAAGTGTGTATTTACACTAGCAGATAAGTCAGGTGTGATGTCAAACGGATAAAGGTTAAATTGATCGATGAATTCTTTCTGCGTTACTCCAATCCAGAGCTCATCACAATCACCTGCAATATGGGCCAGATTACTATATGCTCTTGCGCAAAGCGGGAACACAGCGTCTGATGAATAATCCGTATCCAATGTTCCCCCCAACGCAACGCCATTGACGTATAGATTTATTTTTTTAAGGCCGAAATTCTCGAGTTTAAAGGCATTCTTTTTATATTTTCCATTAACCGAATTGTGTTCCTGCATTCCACTTAATATCCTTTTAGGTAGAACTCCCAGGACGATGTTTTCTATCTGTTTCGATGCCAACCCTGCTGGCACCGTGTATAGTTTGATCTGTACTCTGTTAATTGGGTATTTCTATTTGTTTAGGCGAACTTAATTTCACTGGCTGTAGGCGGGGGTATGTCTCCATAATGTGAACCACAACGGGTTTTTCTCCTTGTTCAGCATCCAGATTTAAGCAGATCTCAGGATTCGTGCGGGTGAGCTTTATTTTCATATCCAACCCGTTCACAGGCAACTTCTTCTGGAATGTGAAGTCTGTATGCAGGCGTTCAAAACACTCGTATATCTTTTTAGAATTTTTTAATTTGTCCTTTATACTATTTTTGTCTTTAGTTTGATAATAGCCCTCGGTACTGAAAAAGGTATCGTTCGCTTCTTTGGAAAAGTTCAGCACATTTTCCAGATAGGATCGTACGTGATAGTACTCCGTTCTTGCCGATATGTTGACCTGATTTAAATACACTGGTTGAATAAGTAGTGCAGAAAGTTTGTTTCAGGGTATACAGCATATTTGTCATCGCAGTCCGTTCCAGCAGAATGGGCTATACGTAGTTTAGCGTACATGTGCACACAGCTTGGGTCAAAAAAGTAAGGGCCTGAGCTCGGTATCACGAACTCTATTGGAGCACTCGGGGAACTAATTGTGTTTAAAGGGTTAATTGTAATAGTCACTGTGCCCAATAGAAACCTGAGTTGGAGGCATGTCAAAGAGGGACAGCTCCGATTTACAACATTGTGAACTACACGGTGGATGAAGCGTGCCATGACGAGTTAAAAATAGTGCCTCCTCTCTCGACATGTATAAACAAATTATGATTCATGAAATCAATGTCCTTAGCTTATATCAGTCAAAAAAATGGTCAACCATAGATTTCATTAGCTTAGAACACTTCTTTTTTGATATCCTTTTACGTTTAATGCCACATGGTGATAATCCCTTCTTCCGGACAGCCCTCTTCTTCCCACCACCACGCATTTTTCTCTCTGCATCTTTGACGATTTCGTCCCGAGTACGCTTTAAGTGTTTTTTTAGAGCTGCTTTAGGTTTAGGTCCAGCCAATATGTCTTATGCCGTGTTAAGACCTGATTGTAGCGCTTTCCTTCCGAGGTATCTGGCACCCCTCTTTAGCAAAGGAACAGCCGTACGTAGTATGGTTGCAAAAAAGGACCCAAGACCACTACCACGCTGGTATCTCACCCCTCGATAGACGGTGAAAGGCTTTCTGTCCATCATAACTCAGTGCGTCAAAAGTGCAGCTTCACTGTTAAGCTCCCGTCACCGAATGGGAAATTTTTTCCCTCAATCTTTCTTGTAATAACCAATATCTCAATATATATATACATATATTAGTCGCGACATTCACATAATGGGGCCTGTCATATATAATACTCAAGCTCTTCTCTTTATGGTTGGGAATGTGAGCAATGCGTAGCAGGCACCCTGGGTATCCCCAACAAACTGGTGCTCCACTATACCCGGGTGTCCCACAAAAAAGTTAACCGTACTTTGAATTAATATAACTCAAAAACTATTAGAGATTTTTGGGTCCTGCAAAAATGTTTTATTTAACAACTATTTATCTGTCGATTCTGGAAATTTCATTAAATTTCCTTTTACGAAGTTGATACATTAATGGTTTTAGTGGAGGCTATCAAAAATATGTTTGCGCAAGGAAGTAAAATAATGAAACTTCGAAGTTTAAAATTAACAAATTTATTTAAATCCATTAATAACAAAAACACCTCTTCATATGGGTAATACAAATTTTTTTTTTAATTTTCTAAGCACCGTTTCCTTCCACATGTCCTCCATTTCTTTCCAAGCACAGTTGCGCCTTTGATCGCATTGATTGCACAACTTTTTTGATCAACTGGTGATTTTCCTTAAGTAAATTGACTTCACGTGTGATACCTTCTCTTAACTGGTTTATGTTTTCCGGTGGAATAGAATACACTTTACTCTTTAGATATCCCCATAAGAAATAATCGCACGGTGTTAAATCAGGGGATCTTGGGGGCCATTCAATTGCATGATTTAGCGCGACAATGCGGTTGCCAAAATTTTCTCTCAGTTTTGTTCTTACAGCAAGCTGTCTATGAGCTGGTGCGCCGTCCTGAATCCACCAAAGTCTATTGAATTGATTGCCGTAAATCTGGAGGAGTTCTGGGATGATCCGTTCGTTGATCATGTTCAGGTAGGCAGCACCATTCAAGTTATTGTCGTAAAACAATGGGCTGACAGATAGCCATTCCCGCATATTCCGATCCACAGAGACACTTTCTGCTGACAAATACGTGTGTCAAAGTTGAATGCTGGTGGGTTGTTCAGCGGCGCATATTGTCGAATATTATGGCTATTTACCTTTCCATTCATGAAAAAGGCTGCCTCGTCACCAATCACAATGTTTTCCAAGAAACGAGCAGGTTTATGGAGAAGCCATTCGACAAATTGTCTACGACGAGGAAAATCAGTTTCAAGAAGCTGGTGTCTTACATGCATCTTATAGGGATGCCATTTTAAGTCATGTTTAACAATGCGGTTAAATGTTGACTTTGACAATTGTAACCCATTCTTTCTGACTGATACATTTGGATTTTGAAGAAGTGTCATCTGAACATTTTCGATATTTTCTGTTGTTCTTATGGTTTTCCTACGACCCGAACGACCTTTATTTAGATTTAAGCATGTTCCTTCATGTTGGTATTTCCGAACATTTTTCCAAATAGCGGGCTTGCTTGGTGGGTGCCTACCTGGAAAACGTTGTTCAAATAAATCTTGTACTTGTTTAATACTGCCAGTCTTAATAAAGTTTGTGATTACAAATACGCGTTGCTCTTTTGTTAACTGCATGATAAAAAGGGTTCTTTTGAAGTAAACTTTTACATAGAAACGCTTTGATTTGCTTAATAAGCAATAATGACGAGACCATACCACAGCGTGTCCGAAAAACCACTGTGCAATGGCCTAGGCTTCGCTTGAAGAATCGCACAGTGACCTAGGCTCCTAGGCTCCCTACGCTTCGCTTGAAAGTGCACGGTGACCTAGGCTTCCTAGGCTTCGCTTCATTATTTTACTTCCTTGCGCAAACATATTTTTGATAGCCTCCACTAAAACCATTAATGTATCAACTTCGTAAAAGGAAATTTAATGAAATTTCCAGAATCGACAGATAAATAGTTGTTAAATAAAACATTTTTGCAGGACCCAAAAATCTCTAATAGTTTTTGAGTTATATTAATTCAAAGTACGGTTAACTTTTTTGTGGGACACCCGGTATTGCTGTAAATATAGCACATGCCTGGGGGTGTATAGCCAGCAACCAATTTCTCCAATTTCATCTGATACATTAGGCTGGACAAGTGTGTACCTCATGAAAGGTATCTCTTTGGAATGCTGATCGATATCGCCTGTAGGTTATAATTTTGAACAGCCCTTTGTCTTTAATATTTCTGTTAGCCTTTGATTTTAGGATTAGAGTATGTGCAGGGTTTTCTTTCTCTTAGGATTTCGTATACTAAATCAGTCGTAAGATTTAAGTTTTTCAAACTTACGTTTAAGTCTCACAACAACCTCGGCTGCACCATAACCGACCCAATTCAATGGATCCATGAAGTTCTGTTACAAAGTTGGCCAGGGTGGTGATAGGATGTACACTGTATAGACAGGGACGAGGAGGACGGTAGTGTGACATAGAAATGGTTAGGCGCCATGTTGCATACTATTTAAGCTTCATTATTGCATCAGCTTTTATATAGGTGTTGAAGCTTTCTGGGTACCCTAACTATTTCACCAGGTACATTTTTCTCTTTCCTGAACCTTTGCTTCCTAAAGTTTTTTCAATTTTAAACACATTTTTTCCTAAATTAAATGTCACTTTCTGCAACTCCTCGCGGTAAAAGCCTCCTGCGATTTCTTCCCCATTCAAATCTTCAATGTAATACATCATTGTCTCACCTTTAGGTCTCATAGCCCTAACTTTAAAAATCTCATGTGTCCATCCTTGCTGAAATCCCTTCGCGAATTTATTTCCCGAACGCGACAGCCTTACCTAATCACTGATTTTGAAACGCGCAGCGTGGTAGTGGTGTTCCATCTCTTCTCACATCGGACTCTGTGCGCGTACCTCTTTCTAAAATCTCGTTAGGTGTTGTCCCAATCGAGCGATGATGTGAGCGGTTGTATGATGAGGCCAATGATTCCAGAATGACTATATATCTGTAGGTGTTTTATGTGTAAAATAGCGGGGCATGCTTTCCTTTATGGTACGTTGAACTCTTTCAGGTAAAGAGGCCTTATGTATAGAATTGGTAGCGTAGTAGCTGATATGAAACTTTGTCAACATGTTCTGAAAAGCTCGGCCCATAAATTCTTTCCCCATATCAGTACAAAAATAGCCTGGAACCCTGTTTTCTTTCAACATCAACGTTTTGGTGGCTTTAGCAACTGTTTCAGGTGATTTATTTTTCAGAGGAATTAGCCACAGATATCTATAGAATACATCTATTATGAATAGGATGTAGCGGTAACCATCGTTATACACTGAATATCTTTGCATGTCTGTTAAATCTGCTTGCCAAATAGTCAATCGAAGCAGCTGTTGTCTTGGCTGTTTTAAGCCTTTTTCTCAGTCTTATGAAGGGTATAAGCATCCTGCTCCCGCAAAAACCTCTCAACATCTTTTTTCCCCTACTCCATCATTAAACACTTCCGTACAGTCTATCTACGCCTCCGTAGGAGGCTGGGCTAGAAATGTCAACATATTCTTAATATGTTAGCCATTTGCGTATTTTAGAGGCACGTGGGTAGGGTTGACCGTTGTTTAACCACTTTTTTTTCCTCTTCAGAGGTGTTACCAGCGGGGATGATGGCGTTTTCAATTGTGGCACGTGCGATGCATGCGCCAAATCTTTTAACCTATTCAGATTTTCTATCAATGCTTTGGGGATATTTATCTGTTGTAGTCTTGCTTTAATATGCTTCCATCCTGATGGTGACGGCCTATCCCACTTTCTCACCAGATCATGGACGATGTCTACGATATTCAATCCTTGTGCCTTTGCTCCTTCCACAATCATCTCACATGTATCGGTCCACTGTATGTTGGGATCCTCAGTCAATAGATTATAAAGACTTAAACCTTTATTCCTCAATGTATGTGGGAGGGTGCTTTTTAATACATGCTCGATATGTTGTGGCCGACCCGTTAATCTTTGGTTGGTCAGCTCTATCGTCGGACACAGGCCTATGTCACCATCCATCGTTGTCCGTGCTGTGCCTAATAACCACGGGAATCTCTGTCGGATTCTTATAATTTTCGTACTCGTGAAGAAATTTCTGCAGAGCTTCTTGGTATAAGATTCTTTTCTCATCAGGTGTTTTTTCACTGTTTAATAGGGCTAACAATTCGCTTTCCATTCTTTTAAGCCTGCTTTTACGGGGTCTAGAACCGTGTCTGGATTCTTTGAACTTTGCAGTGAAGCATACACCTCGTGTGGAATCACTACCACTTTCTTCATTATATTAATCTAGTCAGTAAAGGACCCAAAACTGAAAATAAGATGGGGAGGAATGACCCTCCTCTTTGTACAATAATTCGTTTTTTCTTCCCTACAGTTTGACTTTTACGAGCGAGTGCACGTATTATGTTCTTGTAACGGCGTAGGCGAGCCTTCTGAGGGTTTCATTGATACATTGCAATTTATAACGTTAAGACAGATTTCACAGATGCATTTTAAAAAGTCGGAGTCGATATTTTTAGCAAACATCTGTGCATTGCCCGGGGCAGTCGATGATAGATTTTTATTAATTCATGGTATTTCTTTAGCCTCTTTGTCATTCTGGAATATACACCGTTTCAGGCTCGTTTGGAAATATATTCGTTCTTAGAAGCACCCTAAACGTGTTTCGCGGATGAAGGTCGCAAAGCAAATATCCGTAACGCGGCTTGTAGCTTCTTTATAAACTTCCAAAAACTCCTTACGCTGATTCGGGAACATTTGATTGGCTAATACCCCAATTTGTGATACATCTCTACGTTGCGCGAATAAGACTAGATATTGTGTATTTAACGACACATCGCGCATGTATCTATTTTTGAAAAATAGATTCTGATTGATGAAGAACACGCTTATGTTAAGATGGTGGGAGAATACTGTAAATGTCTCGGCAAACGTTTTATCCATCTCCAACATGAGATCGTCAATTACAATGACTGTATGTTCATTTCCCTTTAACGAATTAACGTCATATACACCTTTGTGGAACAAAATATCATCTTGGTACTCGTTGAACACTGATTGATACGTCGAATAGCACCATATAACTTTATGCACAAATTTTGAGAACATCTCTCCCTTTTCTTTAATGATTTTAAGCATAAACACAGTTTTACCACATCCTGTAGGGCCAGATATAATACATGTGGATGGGCTCGTGAACCTGAATTTTTCTACAGAATCCATTTCTAACACGTCACACTCCTAAGTGGGTCATTTACAAATATAATAAATATTTAAGTGATGACCTTATATTCTACAGTCTTGTTTTCTCTTCTCCCACAGAACCGTGAATGACGATGAGGTACAGCACCCATCATCGATATTACAGATGACCCCGACGACAGTGTAGTTGTGATCACAGAATCCATCCCCGCTGAATCCTCACCAGCGATACCTGTAGCACGCGCAATTCAAAGCGGAGGCATGATGAAGAGCCCCACGTCAGGTATAAAGCGCGCCAGGATTGCGCCGGTTGTTAGACCCCAGTAATAGAGCCCCAACCCTCTACGTCTTACGACACAACCCCACAATAGTACCTTCCTCAAATATACCCCTTATTCCTGTTCAATTCCGGGTACATCCTCCACAGCAGCAGCAGCTTCTCGTTCTGTAGAGGATGGCATAAATTCGAGTTGGTGCGCACCGCTACCCCCACCCCAGCCTTGACTAGAAATCGGTATATAGTCAGGGTTGATCCTAGATCCATGTATAGCAATGGTGTTGAACACGGACTGCGCATAGTTGAACGTATTGTAGAGTTTGCCCTTCAGAACCGCGACGAACGTGAAGTCAGGACGAGGCTGTCCTTCGGTTCGGGTCAGATGACGGAGATGTAGATGATTTTTGGGTAGTAATACCATTCAGACGCTTGGCAGCTGAGATATAGAGTATATATTAGGCCGTATAATGCAGGCCTCTCAAAGTAGTATAACCTTCAATATGGACAACACTAAATACTGACCGTGTATTCCGTGTTGCGGGTCATAGTGCCACACCTTATACTCTTAAATTCAATTCTCAGGCTATTTATAGGCGGCATATAAACGCCGATCGTGGTTGCGGCTTTATAGCAGTAGTCTTGGCCCGTATGTTTACTGTACTAAATACACGGGTCAAAAACATTTGGTTGCCTACAGTAGTGGAGCGTGCCCGTAAACTAGCTGTAGACTGTAAACTTGAATTTGAGTGTAATATGGGTCCTGAGGAGCTAAGAAGGGTAGAACAGGAAGTGAATGTTCGTATAGTTGTATTTGGAATGGATGATCGTCGTAGGACTGTGTGTTTTTAAAAGCGTGAGAGATCGTACAACACCCCTACTTATTTTAGGACTGTCAGGGACAACGTATCCCCCCATCCGTAATTTAAGGGACCTTTATGCGAGTTATGATAAAAATCGAAAATATGGGCGACATCATGATTTGTGTAAGGGCTGTATCGAGTTTGCGGACGATATAGTGAAACATTGTAAAGATTGCCACATGGTATGTGAGCAGTGTAAAAGCTCCAAATGTGAAAGCCGTGTAGTTGAAGCTGAGAAGAGGGATTGTGATGTGTGCATACGCAATTTTTTCAATAATAACTGTTTTGAGCTCCATAATTTAATTGGCACGTACAGGAAAATGAGAATCTCTGAATGTGATATGTTTCATATGATGGATATTTGGGTGAATTTCAAGCACAAATGTGATGAAATTCACTGTTCTACATGCTATGAGAAATATAAGGCGGTTGGAGTAAAGCATGTATGTTATATGAAAGATGCTAAGCCTAAAAATATCCCTTGTATAACTGTACGACGATATAGAAACATACACGAACGCTGAAACCAAAGAGGTTATTCCACATTTACTTGTAAGCCAGACTATCTGTGATGAGTGTACGGAGATCGAGTGTGATGAGTGTCACAAATGTAGTAAACGGACAAACGTTGTTAAAACGATTGCCCACGATAGCTCTGTGAAACACACTGTATCCTATATTATCAAGTTATCGGACAAGTTCAAAAAAATAACTATATTCTTGCCCATAACGGCAAAATTTGACAGTTCCTTTATAATGAGCTGCTTGAGCACGAGTCATCTGAGATATTTACAGGTGATCCCTTGAAAAGAGGAAACAAACTTATGCAGATGCAAATAAGAGGTAATGTACAGTTTAAAGACACTTTATTATTCACACTTTGTAAATTAGCCAAGCTACCCAAGGTGAAGGGCGAAACTTTAAATTACGTAGGACTACCTCCACCTAAACATTACTTTAACTATGAATGTATGAGTACAGATGAACGTGAAGATTTTGACCGATACTATGATACAACAGTTTTAATGAATGTAATCCTTATAATATAGCTGATGAATGTGAGCGTTATTGCGTGATTGGTGTGCGTGTGCTTAGAGTATGTTTCCAGGCCTTTAGAAGGATGTATATAGACCGTTTCAAATGCGATCCGTTGCAAGTCGCAACCACGATTACCTTTCCGTTATTCACAGAAACAATCCCTGCAGTTATGGGCACAAGGTTATTTACTGGCTCATACACCTACAGCAGCAGACAGATGTATACATAAAGCATGCCCGCAACACGGGGGAAGTACCCATTAAGGTTAATGGTCGTGTTTTTTGGGTTGATGGTTTAAGTGAAAACCGTGCCACTGGTGAGAAGACTGTGTACTCCTTTAACGGCTGGTGGTGGCATGGATGCCCACGTCCTAAGTGTGGAATCGTAGGAAATATCCACGGTAGATCTCCTGCCGACAGTCTTGCATGGACCCGCACCCGCGATCAACTTATAGGTTCCAAGTTCACTCACAAGGTCTTGTGGGAGCATGAGTATGATGCACGGATGGAAACAGATGGACAATACCGTGAATAAATAAACACGATTAAGCGTTCAATGGTGCTGGATCCTCTCAAATGCGGTGATAGCTTGTTCGGAGGGCGTACAAATCCCTTCAAGCTCTACTTTCCGCCTACGGAGGGCGTGACACTTCATTACTACGACTTCTGTTCTTTATATCCCTACGTGATGAAGAACAATCCGTACCCCGTAGGTGCACCTGAGAAACTGGTGGGACCTGACCTGTCCCCATCGAAGTGCTCTCCACAAATTTGAACGGGTATTATTTCGGCCTTTCTTTCGTAGATGTGCTCCCCCCACGCGATTTATGGATGCCAATCTTGCCCGTCGTTATAGATCACAAGCTCATGTTTCCCCTGTGCGTCAAGTACGCAGAGGAGAACAATGGAGATTGTACTCATACAACCAACCAGCGTAAGATCAGAGGTGTATATACAAACCCTGAGCTGGACCTAGCCGTTCGCCATGGCTACAAAATATTGAAGATACATGAGGTGTGGAGGTTTCAGAAGCTACCCAACCTTTCCACGCCATATATAAACGTTTTTTTGAAGGATAAGGTAGAAGCATCAGGGTATCCGGGAGTTGTTGTTACCGAAGATGAAAAATCGGCTTATATTCAACGTTACCGCGACCCTAAAGGTATACAGCTTGACCGTTCCCAAATTATTAAGAATCCTGGCAAGCGCTTTAGTGCAAAGTTGTGTATAAACAGTCTTTGAAGAAAATTTGCACAGAATACTGGCAAAGGGAACGTTCATCTGGCACAAAGTTATAGTGAAGTCTGGGATTATGCCAACGCTCCCGATAAAAAGGTCATGGAGATCGTGAATGTAGGTAATACATAATAAAGTACAACAATACCGAATTGGCCACAGATATCTCACGGGTTACAAACATACAACGGCCTACGCACGCATCAAACTTTGGGGCCTGTTGCATTCTCTTGGTCGGAGGGTTCCGTACGACGATGCAGATAGTGTGATATTCACAGCGAGAGAGGGTGAATACATGTCTCCTATTGGTGAATTCCTCTGAGAGTTGACTGATGAGATCAAGGATGAGTATGGAGACATCGCATACGCCGACACTCTTGTCTCAACAGGACCAAAAATTTATTGGGTACGGGTGAGGGTGGGGGAAGATATGAAATATATCGTGAAGGCTAAGGGTATCACGCTCAACCAGGCGAATCGGCGGGTCGTTAACTTTGATTTGTTGAAGGGTCTAGTGTGCTTGGATGATGATGAGGGCGACCAGCCATCCCAACTAATTGTAGGGACCCACAATTTTCGGGCGCAGAAGCTGGGGGGCGTGAAGGAACTTAGAGGTACGAAGGTGTGCCGTAACACCTACAGGAAACGTTACCAGGTGCCTGGTACCTATGACACCGTACCCTTTGGATACCATAATCCTTGTTTTTTATATATATATATATATATATATATATATATATTATTTTAACGCTATGTTTATTTATTACATGTATTTCTATATATATATACACACCTTGAATATTTCGTTTATTAAATAAATCGTGTTTCAATTAGTGTTTCACTTTCTCCTTTGTGTTTTTTTTTGTGCGTGCGTATGTACAGGAGAAAGTTCTAAGCTTCTCCCCCTGTATAATCGGTCACGTGACTCTTGCTACTACCTGGGCATATCTCTTCCCTGCGTTTTCAGTTGACCGCTGCAAGCCCTGAGTCTCAGACGTGTTTTTTCCCACGTAGACAAAAAATAGTAATGGCTACCTTTAATATTGCGTGTTCGACGTTTATGAAGTGGTATTCGACAAAGTGTGAAGATATGGTGGATTCTGAATGGCTCCCTATTCCACCCTCCTTTGATACTTTTAAGGCTACATTGAACCGTGCGAAGCTTGAGGTACAAATACTCTACGGCTATTCTGGCGAGAGCATTGCGGAACTTCGTGGTACAAGTGATGTATTGAACTATGTTGTAGGACTAAACTTTATAAAGGGTTACATATACCGTGAAGTGGAAGAAACAACACGTGCAGAAGAGAAGCAGCGGTTACGGTTAGTGAGTCTTGTTGATGAGTGGTGTGACAAGCGATATTATATCATGTTGCATCATACCGAGTACTCGTACCCTGCGGCTGAGAATGTAAATCTTGTCATCATGGAGAATTTTAAGTATTTTTACCACTACATTAATGTATATCATGACGAGGTTTGTAATGAAATTGTGGCTAAAGCCCTGCGTGAGTTTTTAACAGAATTTAGAGACGAGTATCGTCTGCTAAGCTAAATGGAAAACTATGGGCATATGTTTCTTTCAAACAGTGCGCCGGAGTGTGAATAAAATGTGTGTAGTTCGTGGAAATGAACGAAAATGTCTGGTGTGCATCCTAGAGAGTGGGAGTGATAAAACATTACATTAAAACCGGTATTGCTTCATGTATCGGAAAATTTCTCAAAACACCTACCCAGTATAATTGGTTGCAAGTATTCACGTTGGAAGAACGCCGTACACGTTTCATCAGCTTATGGTGTGACTCACTCCTCCCGTTGAACCGATCCGCTCGCCTGTGCCTCATAGTCATCTCAGAGCTTGAACCGAGTGGACGTGCATTCCTCGAATACGATGGAACTTCCTTTGAGCAGCATTTTCAATGCCGTGTACGATGTGTCCGTGACGAAGTCATTGCGCGTGATCAGGCGTAAAACCGGTGACATTAACATGCCATTGTTTGTACGTTGTGTATAAATAATGATCATCCATGTATTGATGTACGACTAATGTGGAAGAATACTTCTAATAATAACGTTCTTGTCCCTACGCGAAACCGTTTCATCCTCGATAGAATGTTTGAAATCGTCGGATTCCGCAAGCTGAAGCCTATATCAGACGCGAGTATTACGGATATGCTTTATTTTGATACGGTTCTTGAATACGCATACACCGGTCTGCTCAATGAGTTTACCGAGTGTAGGACTGAACAAGGCGAGAATGGTCTTGAGCTGGATGCTTATTTGAAAGGGTTATACTCTGACATATCATAAACTTTGGTACAAAGCACTTGAGCGGTACAGGGCTGAGCTCACCTACACCGTTCACCGTGAAGAACTATTTCTTTATATAATAAGCAGCTGTCGTTACGAGTTAGATTATTTCAACTGCCGCTATGTATTGTGAAGATGAGTTCACGATTGAAAAGCTCGGATTGGTAAGAATAAACCCTCGATTAGAAAGGAGTGTTTACAAACTTGTATTTAATAATAATGATGTGGCTGACGATAACCTCTCTGTGCGTGATTTGAATGTATTCTAGCCGTGTTTAAAGATAACTTGCCAACCGAATGTAAAATGGGCACAAAAATAGTATTGAACGATATGAAGGCCATTTACATCGAGTATAGGTATCCCTATAACTTGAGCGGTGAAATAATGTTAAATCGTATTTACTGCATGGTACAAAGCAATAATGATGTGACTGTAGACTAGATTATGCGCGAGTTTAATGTTTCAGTTAGGCACAATAGAACATAAAATGGATATATATTTTGATGTATATTTATTTTCAATTTATTCAATTATTTAATATAATTGTATACATATATATATATATTTTTTTTTTTCCTGTACTATTATATTTATGGTTATACTTCATCGTTTTGTATTTCTTATATTATTTTTTATTATATATATATATTCCTTGTTCGTATTTCTTATACTATTATTATTTATTTTATTTTTTGATCATATATATTCCATCGTTTATATAGGATTGTATATTTATTTTCTATATATTTCGTGAAATTGATTCCAATAATTCGTCTAAACAAACAGAATGATGTAATGGTGTTTTTAATTCTTTTGGTTAATTATATGTATGCCAAATGGCTGGTTACGCCTTCTAAGCCAGCTGTCAAGAATATATATGCTTTAATTAAATAAATAGCGCAGTCTGGCAGCTCAACCCTAATAATGTACACCTGAGCAAACCATTTACGCCTAAGCCAGATTAAGCCTTTTAAACGACTGACGGATTTCTAAGCCAACTGTCAAGAATATATGCTTTAATTAAATAAATAGCGCAGTCTGGCAACTCAACCCTAATAATGTACACCTGAACAAACCATTTACGCCTTTTAAACCTTCGAAGCCGACTGGCTGCTTAAGTCAACTGGCCGATTAGGACCTTAAAGACAGCGGTCGCTCGGATGAACTCTCATTATGCGTCTGGCTGGAGCCAGGCGAACACCCCTCTCTCCTTCTTAGGTTAAGGCTTAGGTTAGGGTTTCCCTTTGGGGGGTGAGGACATCCCACCTTCTCCTCCAAAGACCCTCCTCCTCCTTTATCTCCCTCTCTTAGGTTAAGGTTACCTCTTTGGGGGAGGTCATCCTCCCTTCTCTCCCCAAAGCTCCCTCACCTTCATTGCGGCTTGGGGATAACCTCTCGCCCTTGTCGCATAACCCCCTCCCCCTTTGTAGCATTGACTTGTCGCAAGACCCCTCCCCCTTTATTGCATAACCTCTTGCAACATTTCCCCTTCTCCTTCGCAAAATTGATCAACATTGCATTGCACACTCCCATTTTGTGCCCATACTATTAGCCGGCTGTAAAACCACATGCTTAGCGAAACGCTTATTCCAATGTCGAGCAAAATAATTAGTGAAAAATCTAGAAATTAATCATTCGAAATCATTAGAAAGTTGGGAGAAATTCGTGTTTAGCGAAATGTGTAGATACTTTTAGAATGGACTGAACAGACTCGTAACGTTGGTTAACCTCACTGATATAACTGTAAGCGTTGTTGCGACAAGGACACAACATAACGCAGAGCTAGATAATAGATAGCTAAATAGATACATAAATAGAGAGATAGATAATACTGGTTCATATTTCAGTGGGAGGATTTTACCGAGATCCGGTGCAACTACAGGAAAGGAAAGGGAATTTTCAACCCCAATAAGGAGCCCCCGTGTGAAGAAGGAGAGAATTACGTCACTATGTATCATATTATGGTAAGACGATCTCATTTATTTTTTATTTTATAAATAATAATAATAATAACTTATGGTATCGGATTTTTATCTTGCCAATGAATCTTATCATTATCATTATTCCTAAGAGAATATTTAATTCAGGGAAAAAAATTAAATTAATTGGAAATAAGCAAGAATTTGAAACCAGAATAGTTCAGACTCACCGGAAGGAGATTGAACCACCTAAATAAATTTTATATGGTAATCAAAACCTCAAATAGAAAAAGTGCTAATTTAGGATTTGTTACGTATTCGAAAAGATAAAAATTGGTTTACTCCTGAGTTAAGTTCTATTTGATAGTAATTTAAAATTAAACCGATATTTCCGGATATTTCCGTCCTCTATTTTGTGCAACCATGCAAGCAATAGTTTGAACTGTTACAAATGGACAATCAATCCTCTCTATTTCGTCTTATCTAATTTGTATATGGAAGGTTTTGAGCTTAAAACCTTAAATGGTATTATAAATCTGATTTAAAATAATTTCGCTATATTGGTTAACCTTGGCTTTGCTTCCGCCCGAATTGTTCATTCTGACGAAGGTCAAGCTTCTCACTTCACCTTAGACCTTAAATAAAGTTTTGTATATATTTGGTTCAATAATTTGGATAGGAATGAATATTTGAAAGAATTGAATATTATTATTCCATCAAATCCAGTATATAGAGTCGAACTGCAAAAAACCAATGCATCCCTTTCTTAGATACAATAATTGCATAGATTTTGCAATAGCTTTAAATTGCAAACAGATAGAAAACCCTTCTGCAACTCTTATATATTAATAATAATTATCAGTGAGGAGGACCTGACACTAGCTCAGCGCTTAACCCCAGACTAAGGCGACCCGTTGCTGAAACTCCCGTATTATTCACTCTAAAGGTGTCTAAACATTTCGCTAAACAAATTTGTCCAAACTTTAGATTTCAAATGATTAGTTTCCACATATTTGACTAATAACTTTGTTGGATGTAGGAGTAAACATTTTGTTAATCATGTACTTTTTACAGGCGGCTAAATGTTTCAGATATTTAGATTTGTCTCAATTTTCTGGAGCTCCAAAATTTAATTTTGTAATTTTTCCATCTATAAAAATTAGTTTTCTTTCTGTTCTCTGTTCTCAAATGTCACATTTTTGTTGGAACAAATCTAAATATTTGAAACATTTAGCCAGCTGTAAAACTACTTGCTTAGCAAAACGTTTAGTTCAATGTTCAGCAAAGTACGAGTAATTAATGAAACGGTTAGAAATTAATCATTTGAAATCGCAACAAAGTTGGGACGCCGTGAGGAAAGATACAGAAACACTTTAAAGAATTCAAATAAGAGCGACCAAGCTCATAAACAAAAAAATTTAAAATTTTATTCAGATAAATACAAGTAACCGTTCCACAATATTTTTCAATATTTTTCTTTACAATTTAGATATTTGATATGGCATTAATATATTCATAGTATTCTAATCTGAATATGCCGTTGGAAGCATGGAAGCTTTTTAGGCAAAAAAAAGGGTCCGAACAAAGATTAGCAGAACTTGATTTGTATTCGCTAGAAAAGAGAAAGCGAAGAGGCCAACTTATTAAAGTTTTGAAAATATTAACGATTTTAGAATTTAAATTTGGAGCACCTTTTTAAATTTGATAATGAGAGCGTAGCCAGGATTAATGGTTTTAAACATGAGGGTAGAAGGGTTAATAGCGCAATAACGTCAAACTTTTTTCTTATAATATCGTTAATTTTCGGAATAGTCTTCCGCCGCATATTTAAGAATAGATTAGATAGATATTTTTCGCAAATCGAGTTCTGAGCCAGAGTTGGACTTGGGGTGATGAGAGAGAGAGGAGAATAAATAATGTTTTGATGGAACGATATTTCTTCTACTTAATAAATGAAAAATAAAAAACTCTTAAAATAAAAACGAATGGTGTAGATAGGATTGTGTAATTTGGTGTTTCACGCTATCCTTTTTTACTACCTCGAATCTTCATGCGTTTTCTGGGTACACGAGATAATGTTAATGTATGGTATGAAAATTATTGTTTCTGAAATGGGGGTTTGCATTTTCTAGGACTGGCAACTTCCTTATCTTTCCTACTTTATTTCCTTCTTTGGCTAACCTAGAGTGGATCCTCGGGTTCTCAGTAGTCTGTAACTTCTATAATATATTCTGAAGGTAAATATTCATCTAATTCCCGAAAAACTACGCGAAATTATTTGAAAACGCAAATGGGTACCTGGAATACCAAAATATTTACAGAATTGATCTATATACAGTTCTGCTAATTATTAAATGGAAATTACTTACTGTAATGGATTGCTGTAATTATTTCTCTATTTCAATTCCAGTCCGTCAAAATGTGAGAGAGAGAGAATTTATTTTGTTGGTCTTTTCTTTGTTCTCTACAGGTAACCATTCTGCTGTTCTTCCTTCCTGTGTTTATCATAATTCTCGCTTACCTGTTGATAATTCGTCGTCTCTGGAAGAGCAGCAACTTTGGTGGTGATTCCAGACTCAATTCCAGAGCTCACATCAACGCCAAAAAGAAGGTAAATCATTAATGTGATTGTGATTGTGAATGTACAGTAAATTTGTTTAAAACCAAGTTGAAATCCTGATTAATAATGGCATACTAACAAAAATCTAGGATTAATGTCCACTAATATTGTTTAATATTGTCCATTAATATTGTAATACATGTTTTAACTACTAATAATACTCATTTACTTACTTATTTATTATTATTAATTTATAACAACTAGCTGCTTAATTTTAATAAGAGCCCAGTAAAGCCTAAAGCTTAAGGGCCAAATTAAATAAAATAAATAGTAAAATAAAAATAATGAATTTATTTATTTATATAATTTAGATGGCAATATGTAATATCCATATAGGCCCCCCCTATATCAAGACTAAACTCTTCCATAATAGTAACATGTTTGCTTTTCTTTCACGGAAGCTTTTCCAATAATTCCCATTGTTTTTCTAGCTGTTGTAATTTTAATGTTATAATGTTCTCTGAATTCTGCGTCGTGTGACATTATTACACCAAGACTCGAGGGTTTGGTATTATTTTGTTTGACTCGTAGCGTTTTGTAGCCTTTATTTTGTAGCTCCTTTTCGTTACCCTATCTTATAAGCTGGAATTTTTCTTCGTTGAACTTCATATTATTGTCTTCTGCCCACCTGAACAATGTTTCAATGTCGTTTTGTAATTTCTTTGCGTCACCTCCATTTGACATTTCCTCGCAAATATTTGCGTCATCCTCAAAACACGATACGACACTGATTAATATCTGCATCAATGTCTGCAATCATTATGACAAACAGCAAGGGAGCTAATACTGTACTTTGTGGGAAAGAGCTGACGACTTCTGAGATTTCAGATTTAACTCCATTTACTACCACTGTAGTAAAACTGTAATAGGTATGATCTTCCAGCCTTGAAACCATGTTGGTTCGGATTGAATAAATTTCTTTTGTTAGCAGTAAGTAATTTTGTCTCTAATTACACGTTCAAAACACCTTATAAGGTGGGAGGTGAAAGCTTCTGGCCGATAGTTCTTGGGCATTGCTCTGCTACCTCCTTTTTAAATAAGGGGGTAATGTTCGCGTTCTTTAATGGGAGTGGAATTTATCTTGCGTTAAGTGATTTTCTCCAGAGTAATTATAATGGCTTGGTTATACTCTCTTTGGATTCCTTTAGTAACATAGCTCTCTGTGTCTGGCCCTGGTGCTGAATTTTCTCGTGTTTGTGAGAGCCTTAATTATGTCCTCTTCCAAGAATTTAAAAGCCATTAATAAATTAATGTCTGTACTTGTTTTTTGGCTGATCTGTATCTATAGTATGTCAAAGAATTTATCCGGACTTTCTATTTTCATCTCGGGCTTAAGAGAGCTGAACACCTAGTTGAATTGTTCCTTAAACAACTTGTTCATCTATTCTGGGTCAATTGTGAATTCATTTACTCTATCTTTTAACGGACCAGTACCCTCTTTACATTTAACTTTTCTTTCACAAAAGCGTAAAAGTATTTGGGGGTTATTTTTTTTGTCTTCCACTACCTTGATTTTCTCCTTGTTTAACTTGCGGATGAACAACTGTTTTAGACCAAGTTCTCTTTCGAATAGCTTTATTCCTAGCTTAAGTCTCCTTGCGTCAGTTTTGCATCCGTGGATATTTTTTAAGGCTTGTTTCCTTTTTATAAATACTATTCCGATTTTTTTCTCGGGTTTGCTACTTTTTCTTTTTGTTTCTTCAGAACATGTTTCAACAACATAGGTTTTTTTTGTTTTCTTTTGTAATTGATATTTCTTGAGTTTTTTCATGAAGTAGCAATTCCTAATCTATTCCCATTAATTCTGAATTTCTCCTTGCGCAATTTACTTGCATTAAATTCATATTTAATCCTTTAAATATTTCTTCCATCTCTCTAGGACGAAATTTTGGTTTTTTGGCTTCAGATTTTATTTGTATATCGATTAGATTATGATCAGAAAAATTGGTTTACGACTTTGGGTTACATTTTTATTTATCATTATCATCATCATCGTTATTTGTCAAAATTAATCCAAAACTTTCTCTTTACGAGTCGTTACATATATTTTTTGGGTAAAGGCATAATGTTCGATAATATCTAATAGCATTTTGTAAATTTTACATTAACTTTGGAAAGAAAATTATAAAGTCGATTTCATATTTTTAAATCTCCGAAATTAAAGCAGTTTTTAGTTTTGCCTCCACAGCTCCCAGAGGGATTAAGAATTTTGAAATTTTAATCCTAAATTGCCTCTAAGGTTTGCTTTTATTTTATTTTATTTTTGAAATGACAAGTATCTGATAACCTGACCATGTCGTATATGTTTTGGAGTAACATCGGTACCATTTGTGCGTTGTTGTGTGCATAATACGAGTATTAACATACCGTTGGAAAATGTTTAAAACAAGCAATTGCAGTTTCCTCATATATATATATATATCATATAATGGAGAAATTATACAGTATATAGTAATGATAATAATAATATCAACTACTTACGTACAGTATATGCAAACAAATACACACCCCTGTAGTTACTTATATTTTGCTTATACAGTTTTTCCCAAACTGTAGTGCACGACTTGCTGAAGTGGGAGGAGGATAGTAACAAAGAAAAAATAAAAAAGCAACATTTTTGTTTTCTATAATGTTATTCGCTATCAATATACCTGGAATGATTTGTAAAGATTGTTTAGAGAAAATGCCATGTAGGGCCTATTATTCATTTCTTTTTATGCAGGAAGAGGGGCCAAAGGCGAATGCCCGCAAACCCCCCTCTAACTAGAAAGATAAGAGAGCCAAAAGCAAACATGTTACCCTTAATTTTTTTTAAGTCTGTAAAGATTGTGTAGTGTGTAAGATGCATGTATGTTTAGTGAGGAGAAGTGTGTTTGTTTCAAAGCAAGCTGGACTGCTCACACGGTATGTGAGACGGAAAAAGATCAGCAAAGGAGGACAGTGACAGGAGAAATGGAGTTCCAGCACTCCGTCTCCTGCCTAACGTCCCTCCTAGGAGTACTTCCCTGGTCACTAACAAAGAGGCCCCAAAATATAGTTTCCCTCACCAGTTATCTGCTAAGCAGATAAGACCCAACTTTGGAACAGGGTCTAGGATTTAAAGCTAACCTAGACAACTACATTCGGGACGTCAATATACGGAAGAAACTCATTGCATTTAGGTCGGATTCATTTCACATCAAAGAAAAAGGGTAACTTGTATTTTTAACCAAAATGTCAAACAAAGCTGGATCCTATCTGCTCAGCAGATAGCTGGTGAAGGGAGCTATATTTTGGGGGCCTCTTTGCTTGTGACCAGTTGCCCACGTTGGGCTTCTATCATGAAAAAGAAAAAACTTTAGTATTTGCCATTTACCACTACTGTACTTATTCGAGCTACAGTGGATTTAATTATCCCAGAAGAGTTCCTTGTTCCATGCACATTAGGTCCTGTGTATTCCGTTCAAATTATCTCAGGGAACCATTCTGAATTGTGTATATATATATATATATATATATATATATATATATATGTATATATATATGTGTATGTGTATATATATGTGTATATATATGTGTATATATATGTGTGTATATATATATGTGTGTATATATATGTGTGTATATATATGTGTGTATATATATGTGTGTATATATATATGTGTGTATATATATATGTGTGATATATATATGTGTATATATATATGTGTGTATATATATGTGTGTATATATATATATATGTGTGTGTGTATATATATATATGTGTGTGTGTATATATATTATGTGTGTGTGTATATATATATGTGTGTGTATATATATATGTGTGTGTATATATGTGTGTGTATATATGTATATGTATATATGTATATATATATATATATATATATATATAAGAAATTAACCATTGATTCTTAATGCTAGCTCACACTGATTATTGTACCAATAGAACTAGTACACTCCACAAATGCCATTTGCAGTTGAAATACGGTCGGGGGGACGTGAAAGATTGACTTCATTTTGAAGCGGACGTTGGATAAAAATGTTCAAGCCAAAAGGCCTTTCAAATTTTGCTGGGACATATTAGTCCCAATAGGCCTGAAAGGGTTAATAGAAGATAAAAGGAACTCCCATCTCAGCAAATACCATCGAGTCAGAATTGTCTCATTGTGAGCTGTAACTAAGTGAGAGAACCATCACTTCCCTCTCGTGGATGTAAAATTGAAATTATATAGGTATCTGGTCATTACATCTCTATCCTAAAGTTGGTTGATTTAGTTAGCAAATGTACTTACAGATATAACATAGCTTGTTCAGTGTATTGTAATTTTCGTTGGTTTGTATTGCAAAACAGTTGTTGCAAATAGACCCTCTTTTTAATCGTGCTCTCGTTGGTACGACGCATGACTGACCACGAGAAGAGGAAATTCACTTGGGAATTCATCTCTCACACTTCTGAATACCGTTTCTTATATAATCCGAGAAATTCCACACTCCCTTTTACCAAATATAAATATATCTTGCCGCTATCATGTATATATATATATGTAACGTAAAGAACGACGCTTGTATAGGAGAACATTCCGCGCAAGATGAGGAGGGAGAACGAACAAATGAAAAAAATGAGGTAACCACCCGGGAATCGAATCCGGGATCTTCCGATTGCCGGTCAGATATGATAACCACTCTGATCGAGTGAGGACCATGGTGTAGCGATTATCATATCTGACTGGCAATCGGAAGATCCCGGGTTCGATTCCCGGGTGGTTACCTCATTTTTTCATTTGTTCGTTCTCCCTCCTCATCTTGCGCGGAATGTTCTCCTATACAAGCGTCGTTCTTTACCTTAATTATACTGCGTGTTCCTTGCAGTTAAAATGTATATAAGGTGCGGCATGCGGGAGGTGCTCCCCTCGGGGCATTGGTTTCTGCGCGTATGTAGGAGAATTACGACTTCTGATCGAGTGAGGACCATGGTGTAGTGGTTATCATATCTGACCGGCAATCGGAAGATCCCGGGTTCGATTCCCAGGTGGTTACCTCATTTTTTTCATTTGTTCGTTCTCCCTCCTCATCTTGCGCGGGATGTTCTCCTATACAAGCGTCGTTCTTTACGTTAATTATACTGCGTGTTCTTTGCAGTTAAAATGTGTGTGTATATATATATATTATATATATATAATGGGATGAATTTCACAATTAAACACGTGAAATGAATAAATAATACAAATCCACAAGGAAAAAGAGAAATTATTCCAAGGCCTTTCGTGCATTCAGAAGTACATTCCCTGACGAGGTGTACTTCTGAATACACGAAAGGCCTTGGAATAATTTTTCATTTTCCTTGTGGGTTTGTATATATATATAATATATATATATATATTTCACAAATTAGTATACATATTCAGGACGTGAAAGTGAACCAAAAAGTTATCACGAACATAAATCCGCAATCGCTTCGTTTCCGAGATCCATTGCTTTTATGTCGAGGACATTCCAATTAAAATGAGTCACTGAAGCTTATCAAAGTTTATTTACAGCAAGTGCTCAAAATTGTTTCCCTGTATCAACGCATCGATGAAAATTTTGCCGCATACGTTGGAAAACACCAACATGGTTGCGTATTGTTTCTGAACAATCTTGAACACGTTGCCACAATTCATCGATGTTATTAACTTCTCTCGCATAAACAACATTTTTTAATAACCCCACAAGAAAAAGTCAATTGCATTTAGGTCAGGAGGCGTGGGTGGTCAAACGACGGGACCATGCCGCCCATGTATGTACCCTGATGCAGGGAAACCATTTTGAGTACTTGCTGTAAATAAGCTTTGATGAACTTTAATGACTCTCATTTTATCATAATTAGATCGTCCTCGGCAAAAAAGCAATGTGTATCGGAAACGAACCGATTGCAGATTTATATTCATCATAACTTTTTTGTTCACTTTGACGTCCTCAATATGTATACTAATTTGTGAAACATAATTTGATAACACCCTGTATATACTGTATAATATAGTTCGTAGGGGTACTATAATGAAAGCAAATTTAAATGAATGAGATGTTTAAATGGGGTCACCAACGGTCTTTCGACCCTAAACAAATAAATAATACATTTTCCCCAAGGAGATAGAAATAGTTTTGTGTTTTTCTTTATTTAATTAACAAAAATAAAGGAAATATCTTTTTACAGTGAATAACGCTTGTTTACATATAGGTTTGTATAATATTATGAAATGCTTGTTAATGACAGTGAAAAGTTTGTACAGAACATGTCATACTAAAATTAATATAGGGTGGCCCATAAATCCCAAATGGTTATAATTAAAGCGAAAATCCATGTAGAGGATTTAAAAAAAAATAATAATAAAATAAATACTTAAGAAAAAAATTTAAAAAATATATATTTTTAAGAAATCACTAAGTATTCCTAAACTTATTATAAACTTTTTACTTTGTTTGATTTTTTTGTATTTCCGCTTTAATTATAACCGATTGGAACTTATGGGCCACTCTGTACTACAGCACTCTACAACTTACTATTACCAGTTAAAATTACGATACTGTACGCAACTTTTTATATCTCGTAAAGTAATGAAAAGTTAGTGTGCTTTTTTACTCTATTCTGTATGTTATTACAACTATAAAAGGTCATTCAAAAAACACGTGGTCCTTTTTCTGGTGGTTTTCAAACCTGTCCCCCACCCCTTGTGCTCATTTGTGGCCAATGACTTAAACCCTCCCTCCAAAACCACGTGGCCTTCTGATGTCACACCCCCACCCCTTCTTAATCTTATGTAAAATGTAAGGTGCCAGATTAGATTTCTTATATTACTGAGAGGTAATGAGGTAAATGAACAATTAAAAGACATATCTTCTAAATAAACTGTATTGTTTGTTTTTTAATTGAAAATAATATCTTGACTAAAAAATGTAATTTTAAATGTTCAAAAAATTATTTATTGGAGCATACATATTGGATACATACTAACATATTGGATGCATACATATTAATTGGAGCATACAGTGTAGCGTATTTATATTTCTTCCCAAGGCTATACTTTTTGGTCCTCTGGGACGTGGCCACGTGATTAAATGTCAAGTTCCCCCTTCCCCATGTGGCCATTGGTGGTCAAATAAGGAACCCCTCCCCCATTTAAGGACCACGTGGTTTTCGAATGGCCCATAAGAAGCACAATATGTAAAGAATCCTGGCCCTAAGCCCTACCAGCCATTCGAAACGTGCGTTCATCCACCCCGACCTCATACTTCATTCATACTTGGTGAATGAAATTTGTAATTTGTATAATTCACTTCAGAAGACGCTGCGAGTCAATTTTTGGATGAACGTTTATCAATAAAATGAACTTTTATGATAAGATTTGGTAAATTATATTACACTATATCTGTATCACGCGTTTCCGCTCCCTAAGGGAAACATAACGTCACCTGGTTTAGAGGGGCGCCCTTTAAGGAAACGTAACCTCACTCAAAACAAAGGAGCGCGACTGGCCACAAAATAACCACATGATGTGAGATGGCCCCGTGCAAGAGCACAATGGAACAAAATATTGCATCCTGAAACATCGACGCAGTCACGTGATGCCCCTTCAATATAGGTGAGGACCCCGTAATTCAGCGAAAGTTAGAAGATGGAAATGGAGTGACGTCACGAATCAAATTGACTAAAATTTTCTAATTTTTCCAAAGTTTACCCTATGTTAAAACTTATTCATAAGTTAATTTAGAATACATAAGCGAACTAATAGTTGAAAATGAGAACTTGTGTGGTGCACCACATTATTTATTTCTTATTTTCAACTATTATGTGTGTGTACTCGTATTCTAAATTAACTAATACTTTTTACTCATGATTTATGTATTACTTAAAAGAATCTCTCTCTCTCTCTCCTCCTCTCTCTCTCTCTCTCTCTCTCTCTCTCTCTCTCTCTCTCTACAATCGACGGTTACGCGCCCTGAACTTGTTTTCGCTTGAAACTCGGAGGCTGCGCGGTCAACTGATCGAGGTTTTCAAGCTCTTACGAGGGTTCAACGATGTCGATTTTAGAAGTATGTTTAGTTTAAATGATAACCCAACTCGCAACAATGGTTGGAAGTTGGATTTGAAACGGTTTAGGACTAGTGTGTGTGGGAATTACTTTACGTATAAGATCTGTGACACATGGAACAGGTTACCTTCGGAAGTTGTGAACAGTTCCTCTGTGGATCAGTTCAAGAAAAGGTTAGACGAAATCTTGCACACTATTTGAGTGTGTAAAGACATTTAGGACCTCAGTCTGCGGAAATTTCTTTTCCTATAAAATAGTTAATATCTGGAACCAACTTCCCTCAGAGGTTGTTTCCAGTCAAAGTGTAAATCTGTTTAAAAATAGGCTAGACAAAGTACTGAACACACTCATAGTTTAAGATTAAAACCTCAGAAACTCTGCAGGAGTTCGCTTGCTCGGTGTCTCTGTGAGCAAGCTAAATATAGAGCTATTTATATATTCTCCACTTTCCTGTAAAATTTCCTTGGCTACTTTTCCAGGGTCAAGGTATTTTCTTCAACCTTTTTCCGTACCTGCCTCTGGCAGGGAGGGAGCGGAGGGTGGGGAGAGAGCCTTCTACTTTTCTATCCAGTTTTCTACTACTGCTAGGATAGTTGAAAGACAAAATTTTCCCTGGCACCCGTTGCCATTGGTACCTCCTCGGTATGGGCCGCAAGGCCTTTTGAGGTACTTCTTTTCCTTGTAACTCCTCCTTGTAACTCTCTCTCTCTCTCTCTCTCTCTCTCTCTCTCTTCTCTCTCTCTCTCTACCGTAATTAAAGGCAAAAGCCATTTTAACAAGATACCCATTTTAACAAGATACTGTCAATGATTAATTCCTATATCATTTTTAAGCTCATACCTATATCGTACCTTGTATATTTGATATGATATCAGTTTTATATTTATTTAAACTTAGTTAACTCGGGTAGTGTAAAAACAAGAAATTTTTTAGTGTTTTTCCTACGTTTACTACACAGAAAACAAAGACTTCTCGCAAACTTCTATACAAAGAAATATTATCTTCTATTGTCTCAAATCATTTAAAAAAAAAAAGTTTTACAGACCATTTCTTCTATCTGAAGTAGTTATGTAACATTGTAAGTCCCAGGACCTCTCTGTAATCATCTCGGATTTGTGTGGAGGTTAGATGTTTCTTACAAATAACAAGCAGTTCATCACGTCCTGGAGTATCAGGAAAGGTTTCAAAATTTTCTTTATTGATGAAGTTCCAGGCAGACTTAAAACGTTTGAATATCGGAATATCAGGTCCGCTTCTGGCGGAACAAAGACACACCTCAAAAACATTGGATGCAATAAGTTCAATTATATGGTGCCGGCATACAATATTTAGTAAGTCTTCTCCAAGCTTTTGTTCTATTTGTGCAGTAGCTCCCGTTTTAGGACCCGTGTTCGTGGCAATTGTGTCAAAGCACATACCTTTAATGCGATCAATTAAGTTCCAGTCCTTTAAACATTCGATAACAGCTGTTGCAATGTCTACTCCTGTGCCAGACTCGAGTTTGGGTACTGCAAGCAACTTTGATTTGCCTCCTCCTGACACCAACACTGCTAATCTTTCAACGTTTCCATTTCCAGTTAAATCGATTAGCATTTTTTCATCCCAGTGCACCATTAAAGAACATTCAGGATTAAAGGATTCTTTTAAATCTTTTGCGATTTTCTCACGTACATCCATTCTGTTTCGACGAACTGTACTGCTTATGGACAAGTCATCATAATCTAATGCAGAGGCAGCAGCTGATAGCACATATACGGCCTGTCTATCAGAAATATTCGATCTATCCAGTACAACGTTGCAACGTCTCGTGTTACAAGTTCCTTCTTACTTGGTTTGCTAGGAACCTTCTTGCCTGCATTATTTTTTGATGCCGTGTTAGTTTACACAACATTGTTTCATCTTCACTACTCATGCTCATTGTTTCATCTTCACTACTCATGCTACTTGATGAAGTCAATTTGGCAGACTTTGTTTCTTCCTCCTTTCTCTTACTTTCCCTACGTGCTAACCGTTCTTTAGCTGACTCTTTCTTTTACGATCTTCTTTCTCTGATAATGCTTTGTCAACGTTAGCCATATATCCTTTTCTTCCCTTCCTTTTTTGAGCTTGGAGGAAGTCTGTTTTCTTTAATCTTGATCATCTCGTGCGCTTTTTGGTGAGCAATATCAAAGAGATCGTTTAAACTGTCCTGAAGCAATCTCTCTCTCTCACGCTGAGTTTCGGAGCACCGGAATTTTAATTTTTGGAGCGTTCTATATTCCGTATATACTTTTTCAATCATTGGTACAACATTATAATCAGCTCTTATTGGAATTCTAGCTTGTTCTCAAAATTTTCAACTATCTCTATGTAAACTGCTTTAGAAGCTTCTCTTCGAGATTTCTTTTCCTTAAGTAACTAAAAAAGACGACGGAGCACATCACCTTTGGAAGGAACGAAGTTTTCTCCCGCATATCATTTCAATTGATTGTCCAATGAGCCATATTTCGGTATTTCTGCGAGTTTTCATTGAGGAACTTGCCATTTCTAATATGATTATTCACTATTGCAACACTGCAAACGAACTGCAATACACTGCAAACAATACACTGCAAACAATACACTGCAAACAATACACTGCAAATGACAGGTTGGCAAAAGACTGAGGCTTGTGAATAAAAAATACGATTGTTATAGGAACGCCCTTTCAACACGTTTACGCAAGATGAGCACTTAATGGGAAAAGTGACGAAATATATTTCATGGAAAAACGTGAACACAAGTATCAACAGAACAGATGCGAGTCTTGCCTCAATGTGTTCAGTACCGCTCATACAAGATGTACTTCGGAATATTTAACCACAATAAGCATACAAAAATCTATATTATGCAAAGAAGTGATATATATCGAAATATTTTTCGTAGAGAGACAATAAATCTATATTATGGGGAAGAAGCAAAACAGGTTTTTAAAAACATCTAAATTCAAATGCGATGTGGCAGCACTTAGAATTTTTTGATCTTATTAAAATTTTATATTTAGTTTTTTCAACATAGGTAACAATTTTAGGGTAAGACCTACGAATTTTCAACATTTATTTTTTGAACCACCTATATATATATATATATATATATATATATATATATATATATATATATATATATATATACAGGGTGGGCGGAAAGTAGCTCCCTATTTTGGATTGGTAAAAAAATACGTATATTATCCATTTATTTCAGAAGAAATAATATGAAAAGGTAGGCATACATGGTAGGTTTTCTCTAAAATTCAATGTGGGCTCCAACTCTTTCCACCAGCTTCTGGAGCCGCCCAGGAATGGCGTCCACTGACTTTAGCAGGAACTCCGGCGGGATGGAGGACATGACTTCCCGAATTCGGTCCTCCAGTTCTTCCAATGTCCTCGGTTTGGTGCGGTAGACTTCTTCCTTTACCCACCCCCAAAGAAAGAAGTCGCACGGTGTCAAGTCGGGGCTCCTGGCTGGCCATTGATGTGGACCACGACGACCCATCCAACGCCCAGGGAAGTGGGCATCCAGCCACTCACGGACAACAAGAGCGAAGTGCGGAGGGGCGCCATCTTGCATAAATATCAGATCGTCGATGTTCTCCCATGTGCTGACAACCGGCCAGACCTCGTTTCGCAACATAGCAAGGTACCGCTCAGCATTCATGGTGTTGCGCAGAAGGAACGGGCCCACAACCTGATCTGAGGTCATACCACACCACACCGTTACACTGAACCGATTCTGCCGTTTTTCAGCGGTAACCGTGCGACTTCTTTCTTTGGGGTGGGTAAAGGAAGAAGTCTACCGCACCAAACCGAGGACATTGGAAGAACTGGAGGACCGAATTCGGGAAGTCATGTCCTCCATCCCGCCGGAGTTCCTGCTAAATTCAGTGGACGCCATTCCTGGGCGGCTCCAGAAGCTGGTGGAAAGAGTTGGAGCCCACATTGAATTTTAGAGAAAACCTACCATGTATGCCTACCTTTTCATATTATTTTTTCTGAAATAAATGAATAATATACGTATTTTTTTACCAATCCAAAATAGGGAGCTACTTTCCGCCCACCCTGTATATATATATATATATATATATATATATATATAGTGAGTGAGTGAGTGAGTTACAAGGAAAAGAAGTACCTCAAAAGGCCTTGCGGCCCATACCGAGGAGGTACCAATGGCAACGGGTGCCACGGAAAATTTTGTACACACACAAATAGTGTGCAGATTGGTCTAACCTTTCTTGAACTGACCACAGAGGAACTGTTCACAACTTCCGAAGGTAACCTGTTCCATGTGTCACAGATCTTATACGTAAAGTAATTCCCCCACACACTAGTCCTAAACCGTTTCAAATCCAACTTCCAACCATTGTTGCGAGTTGGGTTATCATTTAAACTAAACATACTTCTAAAATCGACATCGTTGAACCCGCGTAAGAGTTTGAAAACCTCGATCAGTTGACCGCGCAGCCTCCGAGTTTCAAGCGAAAACAAGTTCAGGGCGCGTAACCGTCGATTGTAGCCCATATGCCTAACGGAAGGGATTAACTTTGTGGCCCTCGCCTGCACTCGCTCGAACCTCTCAATATCTTTCCTGAGGGTGGGCGACCAGAACTGCACAGCATACTCCAGGTGCGGCCGAACAAGGGAATTGTACAGTGAGAGCACAATCTCCCTGTTCCGAAACTGAAATTGCCTCCTGATATAACCCAATAGTTTCTGGGCTTTCTTTTCCACCTCTACACACTATTTCGTAAACTTAAGGTCGCTGCTAATTAGCACACCCAAGTCCTTTTCTAAATCAGTCACCTCGATATTACTACCCAACATCGAGTAGTCCGACTTGGGATTGGCGTAGCCAATGTGCATCACTTTGCATTTACCCAAGTTAAACGGCATTTGCCATTTTTCGGACCACTCTCCTATCCTACCTAGGTCCGCACGCAGTTCCTCGATCGCTTCGGGCGTCCCAACATTGGCCCCAAGCTTGGTGTCATCAGCGAATTTGGCGATCCGACTGACGATGCCACCGTCGATATCATTTATGTAAATGATAAACAACAGTGGCCCCAAAACGGAACCCTGAGGAACCCCACTAGTGACCGAGGCCCAACCCGAACTAGCACCTTTAATTACCACCCTCTGCCGCCTATTCCTCAGCCAGTTTTCAATCCACCTACCTATTTCCCCACCGATACCCAGCGCGCGCACTTTCGCCATTAGCCGGCGGTGAGGTACCTTATCAAAGGCTTTCTGAAAGTCGAGATAAAGTATATCAATCGCCCTACTCTTATCGTACTCACTCAACATGACGTGGAAAAACTCGAGCAAGTTGGTGAGACACGACCTATGCCGTCTAAACCCATGTTGGGAGTCCCCAAGCAGCTTGTAGGAATCCAAATGGTCAACGATCCTATCAGCTATTATCCCTTCTAATAATTTACCTACAACTGAAGTGAGACTAATGGGACGATAGTTCCCTGGACTTTCGTGATCCCCTTTCTTAAAGATAGGGGTCACGTTGGCTTCCCTCCAGTCACCAGGCACTTGGCCCATCTCCAACGATTTGTTGAAGACTGTAGCCAGGTGGGGAGCCACCTGGTCGCGCACTTCTCGCAACACTCTGGGGAGAAACTGGTCTGGCCCAGGAGCCTTAAACGCGCTCAGTTTGTCTATTCTATCGGCAACGACTGTCGCTGTACATCTAACACTATCCAGGCCAGCACCTTCGTGCCTCACGCCTGGCTCGGGGATGACGCGGGTATCCTCCCTGGTGAACATCCCGCAAAGTACTCATTAAGCACATTAGTTCTTCGTTACGTTTCGCTAGCCTAACCTTCGCCTTCACTTCCCTACACAGGCGGACATACGCTTCAGTGTTCTCGTGGGAACGATTGGCCTTCGCCCTCCTATACGCTACTTTCCTATTTCGGATAGCCGGAGAGAGAGAGAGAGAGAGAGAGAGAGAGAGAGAGAGAGAGAGAGAGTTACAAGGAGTTACAAGGAAAAGAAGTACTTCAAAAGGCCTTGCGGCCCATACCGAGGAGAGAGAGAGAGAGAGAGAGAGAGCTTTCAAATGTTCTGTGCGATGATTCCTCATTTCGCAAAGGTCAAACGTGACGCCTCTCCTCTACAGTATATAATTATAACAAAACGAAATGAATAAAAATAAGTAATTAATTAAAAATATAACGAGAAAATGTAAAAGGTTATGAAATACACACAACAAATAAAAGGTAAAAATAATTTAAAACTTAGTTGTCAAATGAACATCCCGTTAAGAATGACTTATTACAATTTACACGTTTGCCCACTCCCTTTAAATTGTAAAGAGAAATTTATTTTATTTACTGATACATTTTTAATTTGCAGTTTATAGGAGGTAAATATGTAAAAACAAATTTAGATAAAATTATAAGCGAGACGTTCGTTTAGAAATTAAAGAAAGTGCGCTTTTTTATGTCTCAAGAGTGATTTATTTCGAATCTTAATTCTTAAGGGACAACAGACTTTATACGTGTCCAGTAGCGGATCTAGGATTTTCGAAAGGGGGGAGGGGGCGGACCTTTAGAGAGGCGTCACGTATACCATCATCTTATTACGGGAAATACCACGAATTGGGAGCGGAGCAAGCATTGAGCATACAGTTAGGAGGTTTAGCGCTGTGAGCTCCCAAGGCGGTCAAGGACGGAGCCCCGGTAGCCGAATGATATTAGAACCTTTTCATGAACTGTGCATAGAAATCGAACTATATTTAAATTACAACCCCATTAACCTTGTGTCTACAAATGCTTACATGAATATGTAAAGCTGGAAAGAATAATTTAATTGAGTATACGAAGGGAAATATTATTTTTATACACCGTTTCTAAAAATAAAATTGAAAGGTAAGTTGCCAGGTATTTACGAGGGTGGTGTTGATATTTTTATTATTTAAAAAGTATGTCCTTTTTTGCTTTTAGAAATTAAATTTTTTTTTGTATCCACTTGAGAGAGAAAATTCCAGTAAGTGAACGATTAATTAAAGAAAAAACGGAACCTATAAACTGATTTTCGTAACTCGTTTCAGGAAGCGGATTTGGTTGAATAGAAGGAAAATTGTTAACTACAGTCCTGTTCTTGCTCCATTTTAATCGTCAAGGAAATAAAATATATATATATATATATATATATATATATATATATATATATATATATATATATATATATGAACTGAATGCTTAACATTTAAAAATTCAGCAAAAATTCATAATTGTTTGGGAAAATCTAATTCTAATAAATATATATATTTACTAGAAGAGGAGATTGTAGAAGCTAATCGACCAGGGAAGTAGGCCTACTTCTGGTGGGCGTGGGGGGGGGGGACGTTAGCAGGAGACAGGGAGTGCTGGAACTCCCGTTTCTCCTGTCAGTCATCTTTAGCTGGTCTTTTTCTGTCTCTCATCTACCCTGTGAGCAGTTCAGCATACTCTCAAGCATTAGGGAAGAACAAAAAAAAAAAAAAAAAAAAAATTGCATCGTGAGTCTCGGAGACCTCGATTTTGGCTCTCTCTTTCTTATAAAGGTAGGCATTTTTGCGGGCACCCGCCCTTGGCCCCTTCTTTCTAAAAAAAAAAAAAATACAGTATACACTCGAACCCCGTTAATTCACACCATTATTTCGTACTTCGGGTTAATTCGTACATTTCTTCGACCCTTCGAAATATCCGAGAAATTTCGAACTTTTTGGTACCAATGTACGAATAATCCGATAGTTGTACGAATTGTACCCACGCGGCCCATAGCAGCCTTCATGTTGTCACATGCAGTCTTTGTACTGAAGATGAAGAGTCTGTATTTATCTTTAACAGTTCCTAATATGTACAAAATAATGTGCAGTAAAATATAAAAAAAAATACATGTGATGTTTAGTGTTCGTGCCTGGAATCTGAAATTAATTTGTGGCTATTCGGAATAAGATAGTTACCACCACTACGACGCATCGTAAGACCAATAACTAAACTAAACATTAATAATGTACATACTGTACAGTATTACAGTAATAAAACTGTACAATATTACTATTAATATTATGAAGAAATAGTTTAAAAACTTTGCAATTAATTTATACAGTACAGTTTAGTTACTAGATAGTAGATTTTTAAGAAATACACCACACATTCGTATAAAATGTTAAAATACCCAACAAATTTTGTATACAAATACTTCGATACTTCGTACAAAAGCTCGAAATATTCAACTAATTTCGTACTGTCCGGTTAATTCGTACGTTCCGGATTATTCGACAAGGGTAGAGCCCCGAAAGTGTCGAATTAACGGGGTTCGAGTGTATACATAATTGAGTGCCGAATGCACCGTCACTCCAATTGGTGAATGACCATTTTTTTTCAATCAATTATGAAATTTTTCTAAATTTTAAAATGTGTTTTTTACATAGATTTTATTTCCTCAATCGAACTACTGTACACTGTACAGTGTACAGTACTTCCTAGAACTGTAAATGAATTGAATTAAACTTAGTTCATATTTGCCTTACAGTATGCGCAAGTTCTTATATATTTAAACGGTACTTAATGCAGTCTGGAAAAATGTTACAATAATAATAATAATAATAATAATAACTCTTCGACTTTCCTGAATACAATTTTATCATCTTGATTTAATGTTTTAAAAATGTCTTTTTAAAGAAAAATGGCCGTTGTTTTTAGAAATATTTTAGTTGAGATTTCTGAGCTGCCGACTTTCACATCAATCGTACTCAAGGAAATAGTCCTAGAATAAAATATTACACTATAAAAAAAAATCAAGTAAAAATGCCTTTCAATTTAAAATTGAAATTGTGGAGTAAGAGTATTAAAAAAGGTGTGTGTGTGTATATACATATATATATATATAAAGATACGCGTTCCGTGATAGTGATTATCATTACACCAGTTAATTTTCCTTTATGACAAACCATCAAAATTAAAAAAAATAAATTTTCAACTCGGTCTCGTGGAAAAACGACCGCGTGTCATTACACTGTGTACTAATATAATTGCACTGAAGAGGACTGTAATGCCTCTTTATATTGGTTACACTACCAACACTCGATTAACTCGCGCTAAACAACACAGTTATAACCAAAGTAAAATACATCAGCACTACATAACCAAACATAAAGCGAAGTAAAATAATTCTATAATAAAATGTTTGAAAATCATGTGTCGTGATTCTAACATACAAAATGTAAAAATAGTCGAAACTATTACTACTATGATTCACCGAAAATGTGTGTGTCTGTCTGTTTGTCCGCAGAAAAAACTTTTACATTTCTAAACCGATTTCGACCAAACTTCGTATGGTGGATGGAGGTGATGAGTAATGAACGAAAATATGTGTGTGACCAGCCTTCCCCCCCCCCCCCCCGCACCAATTACTGGGCCCGAAGGCCCCAGCACTGTGATAAAACTATAGAAAAGAACCCAGCCATGAAAATCTTGAGCTTCACATTGTGTCAAGATTTGAGAAGCTTATTAAGATTTCCATGACCAAACAAGTGTCGGTTTATCGACCAAATTTATTGGCCAAACATTGTCGGTTCAATTGTTTGGTCAATAAAACTATAAAAAAGAACGGTCATGAAAATCTTGAGCTTCACATTGCCGCCCGTAATCTAATATACTATTTCAGAAATGAAGCCTTATATATATATATATATATAAAAAAATGTATACACACTTTAAATAATTATAAAGGCAGTGTTTATTAAAATACATTTCATTTTCAAAATGTAATAGAATCTACAGACATTATTTAATTGTTTTGTCAACGCCTGTTTTCAAACTGACGTCCGTTCTGGTCCAGGCACTGCTGATAACGCGAAGCAATGGAATCGCAAACATCACGAAACATTTCGTTTGGTATTTGTGTGCATTCTCGTTCAATGGCTGCTCTCAATTCAGCGACTGTTGCAGGTTTTATAGCGTAGACTTTGTCTTTTAAGTATTCCCATAAAAAAAGTCTAGTGGTGTGAGGTCTGGTGAACGCGGAGGGTATTCTACGAAACCCCTTCGTCCAGTCCACATCCACATCGTGCCAAGTACCACTCGCAATACTCCACTCTTCGGTCCGGATCATCATCATCTTCATTAATAGCATGGACTAATCTTGGAATGTAACTTTTCCATTGACAGCGCTTCAAAATGCGTTGGACAGACGATTCTGAAATTCCTACCTCACGACTCGCTTGCCGCACAGATTTTCTTGGACTTTGGTGATACGTTTCCAGTACTCTTTCTTGCTTTGTGGGGCTTGTCGATGTCCGTGGTCTTCCGGAACGCTTCTTGTGGACATTCTGAACAGTTTCATCGGCTTCAAACTTATCTCTAATTCGAGTGATGGTAAGTCGCGTTGGTGGATCTGTTTGAAACTCCCTCCTAAACTGTCTTTGCACTTCAACTGCGTTTTAACACTTCCAGTAGCATTTTAGAATGAATTTCCTTTGTTCAAAGCTTAGTCTGACTGCCATTATTAATTCTAATGGGTTTAACTTGGAAAGAAAGAAACATCAATTGAGCTATCAGCTGTTAAAGTGTGTGTGCATTTTTTTGGGACGCCCTGTATATGTAAGTTTTTTTGCGCACACCTACAGGTCGCTACAATTGGTGTAGAACAATGCGGTTTTCACCATTCGATGCGTCTTTTTATTGCGCAGTGCCCATGCTAAAAAAAAATTCTATAACATAAATCCTGCCCCCCCCCCTTTTAGGGGTACAGTTCTTCCCATTTCTTCATTTTTAATCATAATTTTGGCACAAAATGGGGGAGGGGGTGGGGTTAATGGGGAAACTCAGAAAAATAGATGCAACCAAAAAAAAATTAAAGTAAATCCTTTGCAAGGTGCCAGCCCCCTTCCCCCCTTGGGGGTAATGGGGGAAGGGTGGGGTTAATGGGGAAACTCAGAAAAAAAAAAATGATAACCAACATCGATTCCGGTCAGGAAGATCATGCTTATCACAAGTAATGGAACACTATAACAATATTATTGATGCACTCGAAACAATGAAAACTGATTTGGCGGGCCGCAGGGCCCCCAATTACTGTCGGTTCAGTTATTTGGTCAATAAAACTATAGAAATGAACGCAGTCATGAAAATCTTAGGCTTCAAATCCGATCTCATTGTTTTAAGATTTGTGAAGCTTTAGATTTTCATGGCTGCGTTCTTTTCTGTAGTTTTATTGAATGAATAATTGGTTTGCCAGTAACTGGAAGGCCGCAGGCACCCCAATTACTGAGGCCCAAGGTGAGAGGAATTGGAATGATATCCAGATAAAGGGCTACTGATGTTCAAAATAAAATACGCCGTAGGCCCACAATTCAGCCAAGCACCGCAGATCTAGCAAAATCGGCGCGTAGCGCCGGCCTTTTGCTAGTCTATCTATACTATAATAAGAGAGCTGTCCGTCCGTCTGTCCGTCCGTCCGTCACACTTTCAGAAATTGTGAGAAAAAATTGTGAAAAAAATTCAGAAATTGTATTACGGGCGGGAATGTGAAGCTCAAGAATTTCATGACTGTGTTCTTTTTTGTAGTTTAGCCTGTCTGTTTGTGAAATTTATCCCGGGCAGTAATGGGGGAATAATCATATTCCTTTATTTATTCGAAGACTTCATGAACTAAGTAAATTAAAATTCATATTTGAACCTTCCTTGAATAATACTCTCTTTTCTCGACATTAATATATTCATTGGTCAAAATGGATGTTTAACGACTGGTGTACGTGTTAAACGAACAGACAAAGGAACGTATTTAAATTATAATTCATACTCACCAGAAAAATATAAACTATCAATAATTAAAACACTCGTGCACAGAGCTTTCAATATATGCTCAAGTTGGCAACTATTTAATCAAGAAATTGAGAGAATAAAGCAAAATCTAATAAACAGTGATTTTCCGCAATTTTTAATCGATAATATCATAAACCGAACTCTAACAAATTTATATAACAAAAATAAGGAGGAGGATGAAAATAAAAATAAAAATAGATATAAATTTTTACTTCGAAACAAGAAACCCAACAAGACTAAAACATGAAGAAAAATGTCTAAACAATATATTAAAAAGGCACATAAAACCAATGGATAAAGAAAAAACTATCAATGTTAACATATACTATAAAAACAAAAAGTTATCAAGCCATTTTTCGACACGTAGCAAAAACCCTGATAAGCAACATCATGTGGTGTACCAATTTACATGTCCTGTAGTTGACTGTACGTCGACTTACATTGGTTACACCACAAACCACATTAAAGAGAGAGCATACCAACATAAATATCGTCCAAGTAAAATTAACGAACATTACAGAGTAGATCACAAAATATTAAAGTTAGAAAATATCTCTCAAAACTTTCAAATCTTATACTCATCACAACGTACAAAAACTAAAAATTGCCGAAGCCTTTTACATTAAAATGAAAAAACCGAAAATTGATATAAAATTTAATGAACTTTCGAATATTCTTAAATTAATTTGAAATTGTATCAAATTTACAATAAAAAAATATATATATAACCCATTTTACTTTAAAATTATGTATAAAGCTCTGAAGATGTTCAAAGTATATGAACGAAACGCGTCAGCAGAAGAAAAAATGAAGACAGTATTCTTAGCATACTGCAAATTCTTATCTAGAATTATTATTAAGAAACTTAGTACTGAAAATAAAAAACTATTCAGAATATTGGAAATTAAATGTAAATCCTTTATAAATATTAATAATAATGAGAGAGAAAATTTGTTGCTACAGTTTCCAAAGACCCTAGCTAGCACCGCGGTCTAGCGGGTATGATATGTAACGGATTATAATTCTATGCATCAGCATATTTACCTAAAAAAACCGTCTGTAAGACGGGCGGGTATGCTAGTATTCATTAAAAAATAAAATCAAACGTGAACATTTAATTCAATGAACTCTGAACTAATATAAAAATATTTCAATGATAATTACTATCAGGAAACGCATATCTTAATATATATATTTGCCTTTTACTAATAATGTTACTTCGCATTTTCAATTTTCAACTAAAACATAATTTCAATTGATTTCATGTTTTAATATTCTGTTATAGGCAGTGGTGTAGTGCTGTGGGAACGGCGTTCCCTTACTTTTTTTGGTAGACGGAACGGCGTTCCCTCACTATTTAAATAAATCCGAACTTACAAATCTCTAACGTCATGAAATTTTAATTCCCACCCCTAGAAGAAATATGAGAAAGAATCATTAACTCTTTCATTTCTTTTAGCTTCGACTGAGGCAATGCTAGCCTATAAAGAACTGATGAAACAGTCACCACGGCGTACCAGTTGTTAACTTTTTTTAGTTAATCATTCCAGTTGTTAGCTATTTTTATTGATCGTACTGGATGTCATATATCTAATGACACTGGAAGTACTGCATCTTTAACCTTGGAATATATCCTAATATCCGGTGCATATGACCTCAAAATATCCCTGAAATTGGTCAAATTTCAAAAGATTTCCCGGGGGGCTTACAGTGCCCCCGGACCCCCAGCTGTATGGGCTCGCCGCGCTCGCCATTGTCCCCCCCACCGCATCTGAATAACACTTTCAAAATGCGTTCCCCCACTTCTTTATTTAGCACTACACCACTGGTTATAGGATCATTACCCCCCACCCCACTCCCCCCATTACCTCTCCCCTCCCCATTACCCCACCCCTCCCCATTACCCCTACCCCCCCTTTTGTGATAAAAAGTTGGAAGTTTGTGTAACACACTGTTTTCATATTTTTTATATTTTAAGTCAAGGTGAAAGGAAATGGAAGAAAATGCAGCTGTTTTTTTTAATAGTTATAAGGATAAAATAAAATAAAAAATATTAAATCAAAATGAGAAGTTTTTCATGAAAATCGAAAACCCGAAGTACGAGTATATAGCTATCGCCCTCACCCTCTCTTCAAGAAGTTGCGTGCTCGAACCTTGGTAGGGACGATTTTTCCATCAGGAATATTCGTGCGGATTCATACATGATATTCTATTTATGGCGCCCCAGCGTTGCACCAAACATTTTGGATTAAATGCTGATCATTACCTCGATTGCTGGAGGGTTAACGCGTAAAATGCCTCTGGACGCGAAAGCGTCATGCGTTTCCTCAGTTGTTTAAATGTATGACAGGTTGTGTTAACTTTTATCCAGTCGTAGTGTAGTGGCTAGCACTCTCACCAGGACCAGGCATTCTTTGAAATTATGAGTAAATTCTAAATAAGTATGCCATGCCAGGTACCTTCAGCACATGTTTAATTATTGTAATACATTTAGGAATGTGTTTCTATTCATTTACGCACTTTTAATATTATATATATATATATATATATATATATATTAGTCTCTCCTGAAAAGAAATTCTGGCTATGCCCTTGACTCTCGCCTTCTATTTAGGGGGGTGGGTTCAAACCCTGATGAAGGCGATTTTTTCATCATGAAAAGTCGTGAGGATTCTTTTATGATATTCCATGGCATATATAATTTATATATATTGTATATTATACGCCGACATAATTGAGGGGTCCCGCGTCTTAAGGTACCTAAGCGCCAAAATTAAAATTCGCCAGAAATCGTCTCCAAAGTTCAGCAATATTCTGGCAATAGTATGTTATTAATTGAGCTGTTCATTTTTCGCTAAATTAGAGTTCTAAGTATGCTAATGAAGATGACGAGTTTTTGGAATATATTTCATATTTTATATATATTTTTTTTATTTTTTTTATTTTCTTATGCCGAATTTGGGGTGCGATTTCTGGCACAGAATGATTCCATTGATTTTTCATCACTATCACTAGCACGGTGAGACATTGCTGCACACGTTGATAATAGTTAGAAGCCGGGTGAATAGAATAATCCACGCAATATTCAGCAATATGAGCACGAACACAGGACGCCTGCTAACAGCAACGCGAGTCTTAAGGTACTGGCGGGATGTTTGTGTCGTGTCCCTCTCGGCGCGTGGAGCGGGTGGCCAATCAGAAAGCAGAGCGCGTGGCTGCCATGTTTTCATTGGCTCGCGCTCCTCTTGCTGTTCCCGCCACCCAGAGACCGAGCGCCCCACCCCCACCCCCATCACCTCCCAGTTGAACGGGATATTGGGGCCTTAAAACGCGCATCACATCTGGGCGACAGAGCCCAGCTGGCGATAGAGGTGAAAAAAGTCAGGTCAGAGGTCAGGTCACAGTGTAAGTTCGAGATGAAAAAATATGATAAAAGCAGAATAAAACAAAGGTGTATATATATATATACAGGGCGTCCCAAAAAAATGTATACACACTTTAAATACTTATAAAGGCAGTGTTTATTAAAATACATTTTTCAAAATGTAGTAGAATCTACAGACATTATTTAATTGTTTTGTCAACGCCTGTTTTCAAACTGACGTCCGTTCTGGTCCAGGCACTGCTGATAACGCGAAGCAATGGAATCGCAAACATCACGAAACATTTCGTTTGGTATTTGTGTGCATTCTCGTTCAATGGCTGCTCTCAATTCAGCGACTGTTGCAGGTTTTATAGCGTAGACTGTCTTTTAAGTATCCCCATAAAAAAAAGTCTAGTGGTGTGAGGTCTGGTGAACGCGGAGGGTATTCTACGAAACCCCTTCGTCCAATCCACATCCACATCGTGCCAAGTACCACTCGCAATACTCCACTCTTCGGTCCGGATCATCTTCATTAATAGCATGGACTAATCTTGGAATGTAACTTTTCCATTGACAGCGCTTCAAAATGCGTTGGACAGACGATTCTGAAATTCCTACCTCACGACTCGCTTGCCGCACAGATTTTCTTGGACTTTGGTGATACGTTTCCAGTACTCTTTCTTGCTTTGTTGGGCTTGTCGATGTCCGTGGTCTTCCGGAACGCTTCTTGTGGACATTCTGAACAGTTCCATCGGCTTCAAACTTATCTCTAATTCGAGTGGTGGTAAGTCGCGTTGGTGGATCTGTTTGAAACTCCCTCCTAAACTGTCTTTGCACTTCAACTGCGTTTTCACACTTCCAGTAGCATTTTAGAATGAATTTCCTTTGTTCAAAGCTTAGTCTGACTGCCATTATTAATTCTAATGGGTTTAACTTGGAAAGAAAGAAACATCAATTGAGCTATCAGCTGTTAAAGTGTGTGTACATTTTTTTGGGACGCCCTGTATATATATATATATTTTTTTTTTTTTTTTTTTAAATGCAAACAACACAGTTCCCTCCTGCTGTTCCCGCCACCCAGAGACCGACCGTTTCACCCCCACCCCCATGACCTCCCACCAGTTGAACGAGATATTGGGGCCTTAAAACGCGCATCACATCTGGGCGGCAGAGCCCAGCTGGCGATAAAGGTGAAAAAAGTAGTTCGCTTCATAAGGTTTTCACCCATACTTCTAGTGTCGTAAGGTCATTATAACCCAAACCACGCGATAGAGGAAGGGTGAAAATAGTGATATCCATCAAAAACACTTTTTCGCCTGTGGTGGCGCTTAGGCTTAAGACGCGCGACCCCTCATATATATTTGCATAAATCTAGAAAATGAATACAAATCAGTGAATAAATGACGATCAATGAACGCGAATGAATATATTTCATGAGGTCAGAGGTCAGGTCACAGTGTAAGTTCGAGATAAAGAAGAAAAAATATGATAAAAGCAGAAAAAAACAAAGGTCAATATATATATATATAATTTTTTTTAACTGCAAACAACACACAGTATAATTAATGTAAAGAACGACGCCTGTGTAGAAGAGCGTTCCGCACAAGATGAGGAGGGAGAACGAACAAATGAAAAATGAGGTACCTCCCAGGAATCGAACCCGGAATCATCTAATTGCGGTCGGATATGCTAAACCACTGCACCAAGGACCCCGATTAGTCAGTACTCGTAATTCTCCTACATACGAGCGGACTCAAATGCCTTGAGGGGGCACCTTCGCATGCCGTACATATATACATTTTAACTGCAAACAACACACAGTATAATTAATGTAAAGAACGACGCTTGATTATATGATTATATCTGTACATTTGCTGTTCTACACGAATATTTATGCTGTTTTACCCTGATATCTAACGTTTTTCCCGTTTGACCTATATATACTGAGTTACATTGTGTACATCCGATCGAATACACACAGCCAACCGCATTATCCGGGCTATTCTTTATTACGCAAGATTTAACAGTATTATTATAAAGGGTGTTCGGAAAGTCACTGTGCACTTATATTTATTTAATAGCATACAATAGTATAACATTGCATATATGATAGAGGTTATGGATGGGACCATCAGAACTTATAAAAGGTGTTGAAAACTAAAAAAAATAATAATAAAAAAATAAAAAAATAATATAAAAAATATAAATATAAAAATATTAAAAAAACATTAATTATATAAGTGCACAGTAACTTTCCGAACACCCTGTACTTAAAGACTACGTTGATACCAATTGCTTTAAGTAAAGTCGGAAGATATTTAAAATTAACATGGTAAGGTAGGCTAAGGATATTTTTACGCTCAAATTCCTTTATAGTTACACTATTATAATACCTATTCTTAGCTTCCCTAAGCCAGTTATCTAGAAATGAAATAGGATAACATAATTTAGTACCAATATTCATGATATTTCATAACTCGGAATCTAAAAATTCAGGACTGACAACCCTCAATGCTCTAAGAAACATAGCAGAGAAAATAGAAGATTTTATCGAGGGATGCTGGTCAGAATAAAAATACGCATAAGAATTATCATTAGTAGATTTACGAAAAATTTCAAATTTGAACTGATTCAAGCATCTCCAAATTTTTAAATCCAGAAAAGATAAGCATCCATCATTTTCTTTTTCAACAGTGAACTTAATAGATGGGACTAAATTATTGAGCCTACCAAGAAATAAGTCAACATCCAAATTGTTAGGCTAAAGGCATAAAACATCATCTATATAACGGTACCAAACAAGGTTAAAATTAACAATAGTAGGCAAAATTCTGCTTTCAAAAAATTCCATACATAGATTAGTTTTCCCTGTTCAACACAATACTCTTATTGAGTTAATTAAGCTTTGCATCAAAGATTGTAAATTTCAGTTTGAAAATAAGTTTTATTCTATGTCGTTTGGATTGGCGATGGGAAGTCCCTTCTCACCTGTATTAGCTAATCTATATATGGAATTTTTGGAAAGAAGAATTTTGCCTACTATTGTTAATTTTAACCTTGTTTGGTACCGGTATATAGATGATGATTTATGTCTTTGGCCTAACAATTTGGATGCTGACTTATTTCTTGGTAGGCTCAATAATTTAGTCCCATCTATTAAGTTCACTGTTGAAAAAGAAAATGATGGATGCTTATCTTTTCTGGATCTAAAAATTCGGAGGTGCTTGAATTGGTTAGGTTAAGTCGTGATATTTTCGTTAATTTTAATGAAAATATCAGGACTTAATCTAATCAATTGTCAAGGGCATACAACTAAAAACAAGAAATTGGAAGTACTATAAAGAAAAAGCTCCTTTTTTTCCTTTCCATCTTAAAGTACCGTTATTGCACCTACGATGTATGCAGTAATTAACGATATATTTTCCACCTAAGTCCATTAACGTGTTCATAGAAAAAACTGAGCAACACAAATTCAACATAAATAATATTAAGAAGAAATAACAAAAATAAATACGCGTAAATCAAAATACGAGCGTGAAAAAGATTAAAAGTGAGATAAATAAATGTATAAAAAAACATTATCATTCACACTTTTAAGTTAATTATTACCATATAATATAAATACATTAGAAAATGCAGTCAGTACATACATTCCCTTAAAGAAGGACGTCACAATTTCTAAGTAAAACTTCTAATTTCAAGAGTTTGTCATGCTGTAAATATCGAGGCGAAAGACGAAAAAAAATTTATTTACACAAACGCTCAAGTTTCAATAAATACAGTCTTCTATTGTAGTTTCTATTTACGAAAGGACGATATAGGAAAATCATGGAGAGTTAAGTTTGCTGAAAACAAACTTATATTTTTACAGTATAAAACTTTTTTGGGAAAACGAAAACAAAGAATATTATAGTTAATACTAGAAAATAGATCTATAGAGAGATAGATAGATAGATAGATCGATCTATAGACAAACGGATAGATAGATCTATAGACAAACGGATAGATAGATAGATAGATAGATTTATAGACAGGTAGATAAGGCCTTAATTAAACATTAAACAAATGTTTATAATCATAGAATACCCTCATATAAGATCAGGAGTTGTTCGCGCGTCATACAATTTTGGTGAGTTATATACAATTAGCTTCTAATTCAAAGAACTTCACTTTTCTACGTGGAGGTCAAAATAGGATAATAATAACCCACTCTAATAGACAGAGTTTATTTTCACAACAGTTTCGATGCCCACTGGCATCCTCTTCGGGTGGATACAGAAAAACGAATGAACCAAAAACGAGAGGGAAAACAGTCCAGAGACCATTGAGAAATTCACATATAGGATAGATCCCGTCCTCCCGACAACGGAAGGGCATTTTATTAAAGGGTCCCGCTTATAAGTACCTTCGCACAAATTAAAATTATCTTCTTCTTCTATACATACAGATTCTATTATTTTTTACATAATTATTACATTTATTATTACATTTATTATTACATTTATTATTACATTTATTACATTTACTATTACATTTATTATTACATTATTATTTATTACAGAAATTATAAATTTATTACATTTATTATTACATTATTACTTATTATTACATTATTACTTATTATTACAGAAATTATAAACCGAAAACGAAGGAACAAAAGCGAGAAGGGAACAATCCAGGGACCATTAAAATTTCGCACCTAGGTTAGATCCCGTTCTCCCGACACCGGAAGGGCATTTTTATTAAAGGGTCCCACTTATAAGTACCTTCGCATAAATTAAAACTATCATCTTGTTCTATACATACATATTCTATTATTTTGACATAATTACTACATTTATTATTACATTTACGTTTATAACATTTATTATTATTACCTTTACCTTTATTATTACATTTATTTTATTACCTTCATTATTATTGCATTTATATTTATTTCCACATTTATTACATTCCCAAAAGATTTCGGTTAGCTTTAGACAAGCTCAGGAAGAATGCAGCAATATTTGTTACTAAAGCGGAGAAACGTAACACTGTGGTTATTTTGGACAAGTGCGATTATAAACAAAAAATGGAAGTGTTACTTAGTGATGAATTCACCTACACCAAAGTGAGATCGTCCCCCCTAAAGCGTCTTTCTGCTGAATTCAACAAAACTCTCAGGAACTTATTAAAAGATGTCCCGGAGATTGACCCTAAAAGATTTCTACAGATTAGCCCCAAACTCCCCCACATTTACTTACCCAAAACCCATAAGAATAATATACCACTCCGTCCCATTATTTTACACAGGGGTTCCTTTAGATACAGTTTATCTAAATTTTTTGCAAATAAATTGTCCCCATTTGTTGGTAAATTTTCAGGCTCGCACATCACTAATTCCTGTGACTTTATTAACAAAGTTATGTCCTTAGATTTAAAGCGGGGAAGAATGATCAATTTCGATGTTGAGTCATTGTTTACGAAAGTTCCCATTGATGATGTACTTAGTTTTTAGATAGAAAATTGCCAACATGTAACGTAGAACTTGGCATGCCCACACCTGTATTTTTAGAATTGATAAAACTGTCACCAATAATACCTTCTCCTTCAGTGAAGAATTTTATTTCCAACGTTTTGATATGGGAATGGGATCCCCTTTATCCCCAATACTGAGTACATTATACATGGAATATTATGAGACGGAATTGTTGCAAACAATATGTCCCAGGAATCTAATTTGGTTTCGTTATGTAGATGATATTTTCTCATTTTGGCCTGACCACTGGAACAACTATGACACTTTCTTTCAGTCATTAAATAATTTTGTTCAATCTATTAAATTTAAATATGAATGGGAGAACGACAAACAATTACCTTTTTTAGGTGTTTTGGTCATTAACAAAAGCGGAAAGCCCAATTTCACGGTCTATAGAAAACCTACTCACTGTAATTCGTACATTCATTATTTTTCATATCATGATTGTGTTAAAAGCTCAATTATTTCTTCCATGTTTCTGAAAACACTCAGGATTTGTAGCCCACATTTGCTGGACCCAGAAAATTCAAAGATTTGGAACATTTTTAAGGATTTAAAATATCCTGAGTGGTTTACCAGAGAGGCATATTTTAAAGCCAGGAAATCTTTTGATGCCCCTCAGGAACCTTTAGTTAACCAAAAACAATATGCGAGTTTGCCTTACATTTCCGGCTTAGAAAGCGTAAAACCTTTGACGAAAGATTTTAAGTTTGCTTTGGCGTTCAAATATTGGTATACTGTAAAAAGTAAATTGGTTAGGAATAACGTTGCAAAACAGGAACAAGCCTGTGTCTACAGCATTCCCTGTAAAAGTTGTGATTTAGTATACGTAAGAGAAACTGGAAGAAATATTGAAACCCGTATTAAAGAACATAAATATGCCTTCAGAAGTTGTAATACTAATAATGCAATTTTTTTTATCACACCAGCCAAAATGATCATGCTATAGATTGGGAATCAAGTAAGTTACTCTATAAATGCAATAATTATGTCAAAAGAAATATAATAGAATCTGTATGGCTAGAACAAGTGGATAATTTTAATTTGTGCGAAGGTACTAATACACTGAACCCTTTAATGAGATTCTTGGTCAAAAAATCCCTTAGAGTCGGGGGAACGTGTTCTAACCTAAGTGTGAATTTCTTAAGGGTCTCTGGATTGTTTCCTTACTCGCTTTTGGTTCATTCGTTTTTTCGGTAAAATGTAAATGAAATAATAAACGTAATAATGTAAATGTAATAATAAAGGTAATAATAAAAGTAATAAATGTGGAAATAAATGTAAATGCAATAATAATAAAGGTAATAAATGTAATAATAAATGTTATAAACGTAAATGTAATAATAAATGTAGTAATTATGTCAAAATAATAGAATCTGTATGTATAGAACAAGAAGATAGTTTTAATTTATGCGAAGCGGAACCCTTTAATAAAAATGCCCTTCTGGTGTCGGGAGAACGGGATCTAACCTCGGTGCGAATTTCTTAATGGTTTCTGGATTGTTTCCTTCTCGCCTTTTTCATTCGTATTTCGGTTTATAATTTCTGTAATAATAAATAACAATGTAATAATAAATGTAATAATAAATTTATAATTTCTGTAATAAATAATAATGTAATAATAAATGTAGTAATAAATATAATAAATGTAATAATTATGTAAAAAATAATAGAATCTGTATGTATAGAACAAGAAGATAATTTTAATTTGTGCGAAGCTACTTATAAGCAGGTACTTATAAGAAGGACCCTTTAATAAAATGCCTTTCCGGTGTCGGGAGAACGGGATCTATCCTGTGTGTGAATTACTCAATGGTCTCTGGACTGTTTTCCCTCTCGTTTTTGGTTCATTCGTTTTTCTGTATCCAACCGAAGAGGATGCCAGTGGGCATCGAAACTTATGTGGAAATAATCTCTGTCTATTAGAGTGGGTTTTTATTATCAGCTTCTAATTCCTTTATTCAGAAAACAAAATGCACAAACGCAAGAAATTTCAGTTACATTTATTCACTCTACCCTGATAACTTGACCCAACCTAACCTAACCTTAACCTAAATTACCTAATTTGTAACCTAAAACATCATATTTCACCACTCATTGTTTTGTTTTAATAAAAGAAGAAAACTCACCTTATTAATTTCCTTAATTAATAATAATATTTATGTGATAAGATCTGGTGACCTCGAGCCTCAAGTAATCATTAAATTCATTACCATTTTTATAGTACAACACTAACACTATATATATATATATATATATATATATATATGATGCAAACCCACAAGGAAAAATAAAAATTATTCCAAGGCTTTTCGTGTATTCAGAAGTACACCTCGTCAGGGAATGTACTTCTGAATACACGAAAGTCCCTCAGTAGTATGGGCACAAAATGGACGAGTGTAAGAATGTTGCAGAGATAATGGTCAATGCCGCAATGTTGCAAAGGGGGGTATGTTGCAAAGGGGGGATGCAATGCAGGGGGAGGGGTCTTCGGGGGGGAGAAGGGAGGATGACCTTCCCCCAAAGGGGTTGCCTTAACCTAAGAGAGGGAGAGATAGGAGAGACGGAGGAGGGCTTTGGGGGAGAAGTTGGGATGTCCTTACTCCCCCAAGGGGAAACCTAACCTAAGTCTTAAAGAATGAAGGATAGTTCTTTACTCCACCGAAGTTCACAGCCATCTGACCGCTCCGAAGCGAAGCGGCTCTTATATAGAGGAGGGTTGAGTTCCCAGATACCATTTCTTATTTTAATTGTTCAGGTATACATTATTAGGGTGAGTTGCTAAACACCATTTATTTTAATTCATTACCAAAGCAAACGAACTTTCTCCTTTAAGAAAATTAAAAACAATATTAATAAAAGAATTACATTTAAACTGAAACAAACAAAACACGATTCTGTTTTGAAATAATTAGAATTTAAATACACACTTCTATACATACGACGGAATGCTTAAAAAATAAAACAAAAATGTATAAACATCAATACAGGTGAAACACACACACACACACACACACACACACACACACACACAATTATATTAAATAATAAACAGCAAAAGAAATAAACACTAACTGTGTCTATTTTCTTTTGGCAAACCTTTCTTGTGTTTCAAAAACAGAAAAAAATATCATTACACACCTTTTACTTTCTCCTTATAGTGAATCATCAAATGAAATAAACACATAAACTGTGTCTATTTTCTTTAGCCTATCCTTTCTACTGCACAAAATCAGAAAAATAAAAAAGAAATCATTCCGTTAACATATTCTCTAAGAGTAACATTCAATTTTCCTTCACCAAAACCTTAGAATGTACACTGTCTATTTAATTTTGTCATTCCTTATATATAATATATATATATGTGTGTATATATATATATATATAAATAAATAAATAAATAAATAAATAAACGGACTTTCTCCTTTAAGATAATCAATTATTAAAACCAATATTAACTATATAAGGAAAACTAATTATTTAAACGCCGTTCTATTTACTTTCTTTCAGTTATTAAAACGAATCCCAATATTAACTCTGTATATTTAAGAGTGAACGGGGGCAGGTAATGAAAAGGTTCACCCCATATTTAGCTTGAGGCTTTTTTAAAACCACAAACTAGACACTTCGGAATGCGGGTTGGACTTTCACTCTAAAAGACTCGCTTCCATATCCATTCCCTTCATGTGAAAGTTTTTCCTTGAATATAAAAAAATGTTTTATATTTTATCAACTTCGTTATTTTCCCTTACGTTTAATTTGTATGATAGCATGTTCATAGTTAACATCTCTGTTATTGAAATGAATGAATAAAATATGAAAAGATATATTATTATTATTATTATACATTTTTTCAAAATTAATACACATGTACTTTGGAAGTACTCAACAATTAAATAAAATTACCTTTCCTAATGGATGTAAAACTAAATTTAAAATTCTTGCCAAAATTGTTGAAAGATGCTTTATGCAAAAGTGTAATGAAAAAGAACAGTTTCAGATTTCATTCACACCATGCGAACACTTATCTCGTGTTGGAAAATAAAACGCACCAATGAAACTAGACTCATTTAAAATACAGAGTTCATTCGCACCACACACACACACACACACACACACACAATAAATATATATATATATATAGGGTGGTACAAATTACAGTAGTAATAATAATAGCTAACTCCTTTTCACCGAATTGTTCATTCTAACAATGGTCAAGCTTTTCACTCCGCCTTAGACCTACAGTTTAACGTGGAAGCCGAATACATTAATGCGGGCGGGGAGAAATGTCATCGCCCCGATCTCTCAACAGCAACCGACGGCTAATCCACCAGTATTACCTACGGTACCCATTTATCAGCCAACCAAGCAGAAATTCAATAATTAAATACAATTTTACCACACTCCTACGCGAGAAGTCCCTTCATTGCATACCCCCCTCCCCCTTCATTGCACCCCCTCCCCCCCTTTGCAACTAACGTTACAAATATATATATATATATATATAATATATATATATATATATACACATATACACACACACATACACATACACGAGCAAAAATATTATACTATACAACGAGTACGCACAATTGGCGTTGTACTATTTAATAACATACGAAGGAGTGAACACAAAAATATTTATAATTTTTTTATTATAAAATTCTCTCGAATACACTAGTAATAATAATTAACTCTTTCTCGCCGAATTGTTCATTTTGAAGAAGGTCAAACCTTCTCACTCTGCCATAGACCTACAGTTTAACATGGAATCGCTGCAGCGGCTGAAATGTCTTTGCCCGGATTCTCAACCAGCTTCTTAAACATTAGATGACCTAGGGTACCCATTTATCAGCCAACCAAGCAGAAATTTAATAACTCAATACAATTTTTCCACACTCCTACGCGAGAAGTCAAGCCGAATACAATAATCGAATAGTGTGGCAGCAAAACATACACAAAACAGGAATCTTGGTAAAAATCCAGGGATAGTATGACCGCAAAATGTGATATGCACAAAGACAATCTAGATTTTTCTATTTAGTAATAATAATATCTCAAACGGTTTTCCTTTTCACCGAATTGTTCATCTTGACGAGGGTCAAACCTTTCACTCCCCCTTAGACCTACAGTTTAACGTGGAAGCCGAACTAAACTGCAGCACGGGCAGGCAGAAATTGCACGGGGTGCATTACTTATTGAGGTAATTCTTGTCCTTGTATGTAATGAAAAAAGAACAGCTTCAGAGTTCATTCACACCGTGCGTACACTTAGCTCGTGTACACTATATATATATATATATATATATATATATATATATATATATATATATACACACACACACACACACACACACAGTGTCCCAAAACAACGTATACATTTTTAAAAAACTTATAACAGGCGAACCCACTAACGGATTCAGATGATTTTTATTTCTTTTTATAGGTAAAATATACAACATCGAAATAATAGATAGTTTAATTTGTTTTAAACACGTAAGTGTTCGAAATGTCGACCATTGACATCAATGCACCACTGCGCTCTTTGATTCACTGATTGGCAGACTTCAACAAAAATGTTTGTAGGGATATTTCTACACGCTTCTTCAACTGTGCTCTTTAGTTGTTCAAGTGATGTAGGTCTTCTCCTGTATACTTCATTTTTCAAATGACCCCATAAAAAAAGTCAAGTGGGTTTAAATCTGGTGAACGTGGTGGATACTCGATACTACCTCGTCGTCCGATCCACCGATAATAAAATGTTTCATCAAGGTAGTTCCTGACATCCTGATGGTAATGAGGAGGTGCTCGATCTTGTTGAAAGTAAATGTCCTCATCTCCGTATAACTGTCGAATTGCAGGAAAACTTTTTCCCCGAAGCATGTTGAGGTAGCTATGACCGGTAACTGTACCATCGAAAAAGAATGGACCAACCAAACCTTTGGAAGAAAAACCACACCAGACAGTTACCCGGTAAATTTACATGTCGTTCCACATAAATGTGTGGATTTTCTTGTGACCAGTATGTGCAATTATGACGATTAATTATACCATTCAACTTAAATGTAGCCTCATCAGACCACACAATTTTGGCCGCAAATTGGCCATCTTCTGTGTTTTTTACTCGAAACCATTCGCAAAACTGGATTCTGCGATCCGGATCATCCTCATTCAAGGCATGTAATAATCTCGGGATGTAAGATTTCCATTTAGCATTCTTCAGAATTCTGTGGACACTTGTCTTACTTTTCCCTGTTTCACGAGCACATTGTCTCACAGATTTTCTTGGTGATCGGTTGAATACCTGTAGCACTTCATCAGAAGTGTTAGCATCTGTTGATGTCTTTGGATGCCCAGTCGCTTGCTTGTACACATCATGCACAGTACCGTATACTTCAAATTTCTCACAGATACGTGAAATTGTAAGTCGAGTTGGAGGATTAGTTCCAAAATTGTGTCTCCACTTGTTGAACCTTTGATATCTTCTCAGCTTTAAAATACGACTTTAGTATCCATTTTCGTTGCTCAAATGATAAGCGCACACTTCCATTTTCCATGTTTACTGTAGGCAGGCAATGATATTACTAATTTCGATTTTGTATCTCCTTAGGCTAGCCAAGGCTGTTAACAATTTGCTTTTATATCTCCTTCGGCTATAGGCTATAAAAAGAAATAAAAATCATCTGAATCTGTTAGTGGGTTCTCCTGTTATAAATTTTTTAAAAATGTATACGTTGTTTTGGGACACTGTGTATATATATATATATACAGAGAGAGATTAAAGAGGCTCAATTTAGTATGGCCGCAATGAATATATTCCTATAACGACATGCATATCCGAAAAATTGACTCATTTAGTAGGGGCGCAAAAAATAATAATGCACATTCTGGAAATCTTTTATAGAGATGGTTGTTGCGAGGGATATTGCATAAACGAGTGGATTGGAGAAAACCAAGTATGGAATGCAAATATTGTCGTGGTAGAGAATGCAAGGGGTAATACGAGCATTAAATCTACGGAGAGAATATAAAGATGCCATTAGTCGTCCAAAGCCTGGACCCGTTATATAGGTGTTACGATTGGTACACAAATTAGACCCGCCCAGTTAAACTGACAACCAATCATTACGAGCCGCTCTTAGTCTTTTGGGGCGGAGCTTGGGGATCGTGCATATAAAAGGGAATATTTTCAGTTGGTGTTACAGTAGCTATTTTCGAATAAACATTCCCTCTGCCAGTGAATAAACATTCCCTCCACCATGGATCATGAACTTTACAGTTTTCCGGATTTGTATCAAGAAGGTGACACTGCAGCATTGACTGCAATTAATCTTTATAACGCGATTGACCGGGATGGATTATTTCCAACGCAAACCGTTGATGATATTTGCAATGACGCTCCTTACGATCCGACGCAAGGGACTACCATAGAAATGTAAGTGTCTATAATTTTTTTTTTTTAATCAATTATTCACAAACTGCCAGAAAGAGGCTTATTTCATATATATGGAGGGATGTAGTATCTCGTCAAATACTTCGTTTAGGTAACCGCAATTAGTCTACAGTTATATCCTGTTTTGATTCATTGAATTTTTTTATAGCAATCTTTTGCATGTTTTTTATAAATGTTATTCGGAATTACCTCTTAAATGAACTTCTCTGATCGGTTCAAAGATATCTTCACATAATGGGGTCTGTCTTACAATATGTATACTCTGTGTATGTTTTTATTAGAAAAGATTCAGTATGAACATTAATCTTTCTCCTTTAAGGTCCGATGAGGATTTGTCACGTGTTATAAAATCTTTTGAAGAACCTCGTGTCATGGTCCTGAATACGGAGGATTTACCGAGCAGTCAACCCAATGGATGTCACATCGAAATAATGTAAGTGGTTTTCTTTTGTATGATCTTTTTTGGTGGGAAGAAGAGACAATGTATTTTCATCAATTTATTAAATGAAAGAAATCAGTAAAATAACCATCTTAAACTACAAAATATACAAACTAACATTACAAATATATATATTTACACGAACAAAACATCATACTATAAAACGAGTACGCACAATTAGAAAACGGCTTTTTATCTGTCTGCATACCATTTCATCGTTTCGTTGAGTGCGACACGGATCGAATAAATGTAAAAAATTTATAAATTCTTTACCACGTGACATATGCATGAGAAATGAAATGCAGTACATTCCACATGTATAACTAAAATATCCTTGTAATGAATGGGTTCCATACAACTTCGGGATATAACTGTCGAGAAATTTTACAATAACAGGGTCACTCCAGGGTTGAGTCCCGAGTGAATCAAAATAGTACAAACGGTCCCTATTTTTAAAATAGATTGCAAACCAATGAATCCCTTCATTACCGATGACATCTGTGTTCACAATAAGACTACCGCAATTTCGCGTAGTTGGCAGAATCAATGTTTTTCTTCGCAAACACACCGATAAATTTGGAACGTGTGATTCGTTGACTCTTCATTACGCTCTGAAATGCATTCGCATCCATTTTAAAAGTCAGTGATAACGCCCCTAAATCTATCTACTTCTATTAGGGCTTGCAACTCAAGGTATACTAGTACACTAATAGGTGTGTCTATAGGCTTGGTGAATTCCAACCTCACTGAGATGTTTCCGCTCTGTTGTGGACTTAAATGCGTATTTACGCTAGCAGATAAGTCAGGCGTAATGTCAAACGGATAAAGGTTAAATTGATCAATGAATTCTTTCTGCGTTACCCCATTACCGAGCTCATCACAATCACCTGCAATATGGGCCAGATTACTATAGGCTCTCGCGCAAAGAGGTAACACAGCGTCTGATGAATAGTCCGTATTCAATGTTCCTCCCAACGCAATGCCATTAACGTATAGTTATATTTTTAAGTCCGAAATTCTCGAATTTAAAGGCACTCTTTTTATATTTTCCATTCACCGAAGCATGGTTCTGCATTCCGATTAATATCCTTTTAGGAAGATTTCCCAGGGCGATGTTTTCTATCTGCTTCGATGCCAACCCTGCAGGCACCGTATATAGTTTGATTTGTACTCTGTTAATAGGGTATTTCACTGTAGCGTTTAGTAAATTTTTCTCAATTTCTAGTTGTTTTGGTGAACTTAATTTCACTCGCCGTACGCGGAGGTATGTCTCCATAATGTGAACCACAACGGGTTTTGCTCCCTCTTCTTGATCAGCATCCAGATTTAAGCAGATCTCAGGACTCGTGCGGGTGAGCTTTATTTTCATATCCACCCCATTCACAAGCAACTTCTCCTGGAATGTGAAATCTGTATGCAGACGACCAAAACACTCGTATATCTTCTTTTTAGAATTTTTAAATTTGTCCTTTATACTACTTTCGTCTTTAGTTTGATAATATCCCTCGGCACTTAAAAAGGTAGCCTTCGCTTCTTTGGAAAAGTTGGACATTTTCCAGATAAGCTCGTAGGTGATAGTACCCCGTGCCTGCCGATATGTTGACCTGATTTAAATATACGTCACACTCGTTGAATATGGAGTGCAGAAAATTTGTTTTAGGGTATACAGCATATTTGTCATCGCAGTCCGTTCCATCAGAATGGGTTATACGTAGCGTAGCGTACATGTGCACACAGCTTGGAGCTGTGATTTACAGCCTGAGCTGGGTATCACGAATTCTATAGGAGCACTAGGGGAACTAATTGTGTTTAAGGGGTTAATTGTAATAAAGTCACTGTGTTCAATAGAAACTTGAGTGAGGGGCATCTCAAAGAGGGATAGCTCCGATTTACAGCATTGTGAACTACACGGGTGGATGAAGCTTGCCATGACGAGTTAGAAATAGTGCCTCCTCTCTCGACAAGTAGTAAACAAACTATGATTCATGAGATCAATGTCCTTAGCTTATATCAGTAAAAAAATGGTCAACCATAGGTTTCATTCGCTTAGGACACTTCTTTTTTTATATCCTTTTACGTTTAATGCCACGTATTCCCTTCTTCCGGTCAACCCTCTTCTTCTTCCATCACCACGCATTTTTCTCTTTGCATCTTTGATGATTTCGTCCCGTGTACGTTTTAAATGTTTTTTTAGAGCTTCTTTAGGTTTAGCCCCAGCCAATATGTTTTCTGCAGTGTTAAGACCTGATTGTACGCTTTCCTTCTGAGGTATCTGGCACCCCTCTTCAGCAAGGGAACAGCCGTAAGTAGTATGGTTGAAAAATTGGACCCAAGTCCACTACCACGCTGGTATCTCACTCCTCGATAGACGGTGAAAGGCTTTCTGTCCATTATAACTCAGTGCGTCGAAAGTGCAGCTTCACTGTTAAGCTCCCGTCACCGAATGGGAAATTTTTACCCTCAATCGTTCTTATATACTGTATATTGAGATATTGGTTATTAGATTAGTTGCGACGTTCACATAATGGGGTATGTCATATGTAATACTCAAACTCCTTCCTCTATGGTTGGGGATGTGAGCAATGCGCAGCAGGCGTGCCTGGGTATCCCCAACAAACTGGTGCTCCACTATATTGCTGTAAATATAACCATTTTCTCCATCTTCAACTGATACATTAGGTTGGACAAGTGTTGTGCCTCGTGAAATGTCTCTTTGGAAGGCTGAGCGATATCGTCCATCGGTTATAATTTTGAACACTCGTTGGTCTTTAATATCTCGGTTAGACTGCGATTTTAGGGTCATAGTGCGTGCATGGGGATGGTCGTTTACGATTTCGTATACTAAATCATCGTAAGATTTGAGCTTTTTAAACTTACGTTAAGTCTCTCAACATCCTCAGCCGAACCATAACGGCCCGGCCCTACTGTTACTTTTGTACTGTAATACTGTGCATACCCAGTCTGGATGGCATGCATGGTATCATCGCACGTCACCCCGGCTTTTTCACACTCATCAATGTCTCTAAGAGTCGTAAAAACGGTTTCTTTATAATCAATATTTAAAAAGAGTGTGTCCAGCTGAATTTCACATATACCCACCTCATACGAATCACGACCCAATTCAATGGGTCCGTGGAGCTCTGTTACAAAGTTGGCTACTTTGTTGTTAGGGTGTACAGACAGGGACGAGGAGGACGGGAGTGTGACGTAGAAATGGTTAAGAGCCATGTTGCATACTATTTAAGCTTCATTATTGCATCAGCTTTTATATGTGTTAAAGCTTTCTGGGTACCCTAGCCACTTCACCAGGTACATTTTTCTCTTTCCTGAACCTTTGCTTCCTGAAATTTTCTCAATTTTAAACACATTTTTTCCCAAATTAAATGTCACTTTCTGTAACTCCTCGCTGAAAAAGCCTCCAACGATTTCTTCCCCATTCAAATCTTCAACGTAATACATCAATATCTCACCTTTAGGTCTCATAGCCCTAACTTTAAAAATCTGACGTGTCCATCCTTGCTGAAATCCCTTCGCGAATTTATTTCCCGAACGCGACAGCCTTACATAATCATTGATTTTGAAACGCGTAGAGTGTGGTGATGTCGGTGATCCATCTCTTCTCCGGAGCGTACCTCTTTCTAAAACTTAGTTAGGTGTTGTCCCAATCGTGCGATGGTGTAAACGGTTGTAGGATGAGGCCAATGATTCCAGAATGTCTAGAAATCTGTATGTGTTTTTATGTGTGAAATAGCGGTGCATGCGTTCCTTTATGGTACGTTGAACTCTTTCAGCTAAAGAAGCCTTATGTATAGAATTGGTAGTGTAATAGCTGATATTAAACTCTGTCAACATGTTCTGAAAAGCACGGCCTATAAATTCCTTCCCCATATCCGTACAAAAATAGCCAGGAACCCTGTTTTCTTTTAACATCAGCGTTTTGGTGGCTTTAGCAACTGTTTCAGGTGATTTATTTTTCAGAGGAATTAGCCACAGATATCTAGAGAATACATCTATTATGAATAGAATGTAGCGGTAACCATCGTTATACACAGAATATCTTTGCATGTCTGTTAAATCTGCTTGCCAAATAGTCAATCGAGGCAGCTGTTGTCTTGGCTGTTTTAAACCTTTTTCTCACAGGCTTATGAAGTGTATAAGCGTCCTGCTCCCGCAAAAATCTCTCAACATCTTTTTTCCTACTCCGTAAACACTTCTGTACAGTCTATCTACGCCTCCGTAGGAGGCTGGGTTAGAAATGTCATAATAAGCGTTCTTAATATGTTAGCCATTTGCGTATTTTAGAGGCACGTGGGTAGGGTTGACCGTTGTTTAACCTCTTCTTTCTCCTCTTCAAAGATGTTACCGCCGGGGGTGATGGCGTCTTCAATTGTGTCACGTGCGTCGCATGTTCCAAGTCTTTTAACCTGTTCAGATTTCCTATCAATGTTTTGGGGACATTTATTTGTTGTAGTCTTGCTTTAATATGCTTCCATCCTGATGGTGAGGGCCTATCCCACTTTCTCACCAGATCATGGACAATGTCTACGATATTCGATCCCTGTACCTTTGATCCTTCCACAATGATCTCGCCTGTATCGGTCCATTGTATGGCTGGGTCCTCATTCAATAGATTATAAAGACTTAAACCTTTATTCCTCAATGTATGTGGGAGGGTGCTTTTTAATACATGCTCGATGTGTTGTGTGGCCGACCCCTTAATCTTTGGCTGGTCAGATGTATCGTCGGGTACAGGTTCTATGTCACCATGTTCATCGTTCCCCCTACAGGAATCTCTGTCGGGTTCTTATAATTTTCGTACTCGTGAAGAAATTTCTGCAGAGCTTCTTGGTATAAGATTATTTTCTCATCAGGAGTTTTTTCACTGTTTAATAGGGCTAGCAATTCGCTTTTCATTCTTTTAAGTCTGCTTTTACGGGGATCTAGATCCGTGTCTGGATTCCTTTGCAGTGAAGCGTACACCTTGTGTGGAATCACTACCACTTTCTTCATTATATTAATCTAGTCAGTAAAGGACCCAAAACTGAAAATAAGATGGGGAGGAATGACCCTCCTCTTTGTACAATAATTCGTTTTTTCTTCCCTACAGTTTGACTTTTACGAGCGAGTGCACGTATTATGTTCTTGTAACGGCGTAGGCGAGCCTTCTGAGGTGGTTTCATTGATACATTGCAATTTATAACGTTAAGACAGATTTCACAGATGCATTTTAAAAAGTCGGAGTCGATATTTTTAATAAACATCGCTGCATTGCCCGGGGCAGTCGATGATAGATTTTTATTAATTCATGGTATTTCTTTAGCCTCTGTCATTCTGGAATATACACCGTTTCAGGCTCGTTTGGAAATATATTCGTTCTTAGAAGCACCCTAAACGTGTTTCGCGGATGAAGGTCGCAAAGCAAATATCCGTAACGCGTTGTAGCTTCTTTATAAACTTCCAAAAACTCCTTACGTTGATTCGGGAACATTTGATTGGCTAATACCCCAATTTGTGATACATCTCTACGTTGCGCGAATAAGACTAGATATTGTGTATTTAACGACACATCGCGCATGTATCTATTTTTGAAAAATAGATTCTGATTGATGAAGAACACGCTTATGTTAAGATGGTGGGAGAATACTGTAAATGTCTCGGCAAACGTTTTATCCATCTCCAACATGAGATCGTCAATTACAATGACTGTATGTTCATTTCCCTTTAACGAATTAACGTCATATACACCTTTGTGGAACAAAATATCATCTTGGTACTCGTTGAACACTGATTGATACGTCGAATAGCACCATATAACTTTATGCACAAATTTTGAGAACATCTCTTCCTTTTCTTTAATGATTTTAAGCATAAACACAGTTTTACCACATCCTGTAGGTCCAGATATAATACATGTGGATGGGCTCGTGAACCTGAATTTTTCTACAGAGTCCATTTCTAACACGTCACACTCCTAAGTGGATCATTTACAAAATATTGCAAATTTTGAGTGCTGCTCCTTATATTCTACAATCTTGTTTTTCTCTTCTCCCACAGAACCGTGAATGACGATGAGGTATAGCACTCCATCATCGACATTACGGATGACCCCGACGACGGCGTAGTTGTGATCACAGAATCCTTCCCCGCCGACGAACCCTCACCAGCGATACCTGTAGCACGCGACAATTCAAAATGGAGACATGATGAAGAACCCTCCACGTCAGGTATAAAGCGTGCCAGGATTGCGCCGGTTGTTAGACCACCAGTAGTAGAGCCCCAACCCTCTACGTCTTACGACACAACCCCACAATAGTACCTTCCTCAAATAAAAATATATCCCCTTCCTGTCAATCCTGTACATCCTCCGCAGCAGCTTCTCGCTCTGTTGAGGATGGCATAACATTCGAGTTGGTGCGTACCGATGCCCCCACCCAGTCTTGACTAGAAATCGGTATATAGTCAGGGTTGATCCTAGATCCGTGTATAGCAATGGTGTTGAACACGGACTACGGCGCATAGTTGAGCGTATTGTAGAGTTTGCCCTTCAGAACCGCGACGAACGTGAAGTCAGGACGATGCTGTCTTTTGGATTCGGGTCAGATGACGGAGATGTAGATGATTTTTGGGTAGTAATACCTTCAGACGTTTGGCAGCTGAAGATATAGAGTATATATTAGGCCGTATAATGCAGGCCTCTCAAAGTAGTATAGCCTTCAATATGGACAACTTCACGGTAAATATTGACCGTGTATTCCGTGTTGCGGGTCATAGCGCCACACCTTATACTCTTAACTTCAATTCTCAGGCTATTTAGACGGCATATAAACGTCGATCGTGGTTGCGGCTTTATAGCAGTAGTCTTGCACGTATGTTTACTGTACTAAATACACGGGTCAAAATTTGGTTGCCTACGGTAGTGGAGCGTGCCCGTAAACTAGCTGTAGACTGTAAACTTGAGTTTGACTGTAATATGGGTCCTGAAGAGCTGAGAAGGGTAGAACAGGAAATGAATGTTCGTATAGTTGTATTTGGAATGGATGATCGTCGTAGGACTGTGTATGTTTTTAAAAGCAGTGTGAGAGATCGTACAAGGCCCCTACTTATTTTAGGACTGTCAGGGACAACGTATCTCCCCATCCGTAATATAAGGGACCTTTACGCGAGTTATGATAAAAGTCGAAAATATGGGCGACATCATGATTTGTGTAAGGGGTATCGAGTTTGCGGATGATATAGTGAAACATTGTAAAGATTGCCACATGGTATGTGAGCAGTGTAAAAGCTCCAAATGTGAAAGCCGTGTAGTTGAAGCTGAGAAGAGGGACTGTGATGTGTGTAGACGCACATTTTTCAATAATAACTGTTTTGAGCTCCATAAATCAATTGGCACGTGCAGGAAAATGAGAATCTGTGAATGTGGTATGTTTCATATGATGGATAATTGGGGAATTTCAAGCATAAATGTGATGAAATTCACTGTCTACATGCCATGAGAAATATAAGGCGGATGGAGTAAAGCATGTATGTTATATGAAAGATGCTAAGCCTAAAAATAACCCTTGTATAACTGTGTACTACGATATAGAAACATACACGAACGCTGAAACCAAAGAGGTTATTCCACATTTACTTGTAAGCCAGACTATCTGTGATGAGTGTATGGAGATCGAGTGTGATGAGTGTCACAAATGTGGTAAACGTACAAACGTTTTTAAAACGATGCCTACGATAGCCCTGTGAAACTCTTTGTGTCCTATATTGTCAAGTAGCGGACAAGTTAAAAAAATGACTGTGTATATTCTCGCCCATAACGGTGCAAAATTTGACACACAGTTCCTTTATAAGGAGTTGCTTGAGCACGAGTCATCTGAGATATTTACAGGTGATCCCTTGAAAAGAGGCGACAAGCTAATACAGATGCAAATAAGAGGTAATGTGCAGTTTAAAGACACTTTATTATTCACACCTTGTAAATTAGCAAAGCTATCCAAGGTGATGGGTGTAACTGCTGAAGTTTCAAAATGATATTTCCCTTACACATTCCTCACTAGCGAAACTTTAAATTACGTAGGACTACTTTAACTATGAATGTATGAGTACAGATGAACGTGAAGGTTTTGACCGATACTACAACAGTTTTAATGAATCTAGTCCTTATAATATAGCTGATGAATGTGAGCGTTATTGCGTGAATGATGTGCGCGTGCTTAGAGTATGTTTCCAGGCCTTTAGAAGGATGTACATAGGTCGCTTCAAATGCGATCCGCTGCAAGTCGCAACCACCATCGCCTCATTATGTTTTACGGTGTTCAAGAATAACTTCATGCCTAAAGACACCTTAGCCATTATTCACAGAAACAACCCCTCAGTTATGGGCACAAGGCTATTTACTGGCTCATACACCTACAACAGCAGATAGGTGTACACATAAAGCATGCCCGAAACACGGGTGAAGTACCCATTAAAGTTAATGGTCGTGTTTTTTGGGTTGATGGTCTAAGTGAAAACCGTGTCACTGTGTACTCCTTTAACGGCTGGTGGTGGCACGGATGCCCCCGTCCTGAGTGTGGAATCGCAGGAGATATCCACGGTAGATCTCCTGCCGACTGTCTTGCGTGGACGCGCACCCGCCATCAGCTTATAGGGTCCCAGTTCACTCACAAAGTCTTGTGGGAGCATGAATATACCGTGAAGAAATAAACACGATCCAGCGTTCAATGGTGCTGGATCCTCTCAAATGCGGTGATAGCTTGTTCGGAGGGCGTACAAATCTACAAATCCGTTCAAGCTATACTTTTCGCCTACGGAGGGTTTGAAGCTCCACTACTACTACTTCTGTTCTTTATATCCCTACGTGATGCAGAACAATCCGAATCCCGTAGGTGCACCTGAGAAACTGGTGGGGCCTGACCTACCCTCCATCGACGTTCTCAAGAAATTTGAACGGGTACTATTTCGGCCTTTCTTTCGTAGACGTACTCCCCCTCGCGATTTATGGATGCCGATCTTACCCGTCGTTATCGATCACAAGCTCATGTTTCCCTTGTGCGTGAAGTGCGCAGAAGAGAACAATGGTGATTGTGACCATACAACCACCAGCGTAAGATTAGAGGTGTATATACAAGTCCAGAGCTGGATCTAGCTGTTCGCCATGGCTACAGCATATTGAAGATACATGAGGTGTGGAGGTTTCAGAAGCTACCCAACCTTTTCACGCCATATATAAACGCTTTTTTGAAAGATAAGGTCGAAGCATCAGGGTATCCGCGAGGAGTTGATACCGAAGATGAAAAGTCGGCCTATATTCAACGTTACCGTGACCGAAGGTATACAGCTTGACCGTTCCCAAATTGTAAAGAACCCTGGCAAGCGCTTTAGTGCAAAGTTGTGTCTAAACAGTCTTTGGGGAAAATTTGCACAGAATACCGGCAAAGGGAACGTTCATTTGGCACAAAGTTATAGTGAAGTCTGGGATTATGCCAATGCTCCCGATAAAGAGGTCATGGATGAATGTAGGTAATACTTACATAATAAAGTACAACAATACCGAATTGGCCACAGATACCTCACGGGTTACAAACATACCTGTAGCCAGCTTCACAACGGCCTACGCACGCATCAAACTTTGGGGTTATTGCATTCTCTTGGGCGGAGGGTATTGTACGCTGATACAGATAGTGTGATATTCACAGAGAGGGAGGGTGAATACATGCCTCCTATTGGTGAATTCCTCGGTGAGTTGACTGATGAGATCAAGGATGAGTATGGAGACACCGCATACGCCGACTCTTTTGTCTCAACAGGACCAAAAACTTATGGGGTACGGGTGAGGGTGGGGGAGGATATGAAATATATCGTGAAGGCAAAGGGTATCACGCTCAACCATGCGAATCGGCGGGTCGTTAACTTTGAATCGTTGAAGGATCTAGTGTGTTGGATGATGATGATGCGATCGGCCGCCCCAACTAACTGTAGGCACCCACAATTTTCGGGCGCAGAAGCTGGGGGGCGTGAAGGAACTTAGGGGTACAAAGGTGTGCCGTAACACCTATAGGAAACGTTACCAGTACCTGGTACCTATGATACCGTACCCTTTGGATACCATAATCTTTGATGTCTATTGTTAACTTATTTATTACACGTATTTGTAAATATATATACACCTTGAATATTTCGTTTATTAAATAAATCGTGTTTCAATTAGCGTTTCACTTTCTCCTTTGTGTGTGTGTGTGTGTGTGTGTGTGTGCACAGGTGAAAGTTCTAAGCTCCGCCCACTGTAAGACCAGCAACGTGAGTCATGCTACTACCTGGGCTTCCCTGCGTGCTCAGTTGATCGCAGTAAGCCCTGACTCAGACGTGTATTCTCCCGCGTAGACAGAAAATAGTAATGGCTACCTTTAATATTGCTTGTTCAACGTTTATGAAATGGTATTCTGCAAAGTGTCAAGATGTGGTGGATACTGAAAAACTGCCTATTCCACCCTCCCTTGCCTCTTTTAAGACTACATTGAATCGTGCGTAGGAGCAAGATGTACAAATACTCTATGGATATTCTGGTGAGAGCGTTGTAGGCTATCGTAGCACAGACGAGGTATTGAAGTATGTTATAACTTTATAAAGCTTTATAAAGCTTTATAAAGGCTCACATATACCGTGAAGTAAAAGAAACAACGCGTGCAGAAGAGAAGCAACAGACATGGATAGTGAGTCTTATTGATGGGTGGTTGACAAACGATAGTATGTCATGTTACACCATACCGAGTACTCGTACCCTGCGACTGAGAATGTAAATCTCGTCATCATGGAGAATCTTAAGTATTTTTATCACTATATTAATGTATATCATGACGAGGTTTGTAGTGAGGTTGTGGCTAGTGCCCTGCGTGAGTTTTGAACAGACTTTAGAGACGTGTATCGATTGTTAAACAAACATAAAAACTATGGGCATATGTTTCACTCAAATAGTGCGTCGGATTGTGAAGATGTTTAGTTTGTGGAAATGGTGAGTGGTAAAACAATAAAACCGTTATAAAATGAGTTTTGTTCGTGAAAATTACCCTGAAGGAAAATGCCTGGTGCGTATTCTGGGAAGTGGGAGTGATAAAACATTAAAACCGAAATTAATTCTTGTATCGGAAAATTGAACAGACTTTAGAGACGTATATCGATTGTTAAACAAACATAAAAACTATGGGCATATGTTTCACTCAAATAGTGCGTCGGATTGTGAAGATGTTTAGTTTGTGGAAATGGTGAGTGGTAAAACAATAAAACCGTTATAAAATGAGTTTTGTTCGTGAAAATTACCCTGAAGGAAAATGCCTGGTGCGTATTCTGGGAAGTGGGAGTGATAAAACATTAAAACCGAAATTAATTCTTGTATCGGAAAATTTCTCAAAACACCTGCTCAATATAATGGGATACAACGATTCATGTTGGATCAGCGCCATACACGTTTCATTAGATTATGGTGTGACTCGCTCCTCCCGTCGAACCGTCGCGTTGCATGTGCCTCATAGTTATCTCAGAGCTTGAACCGAGTGGACGTGCGCTCCTCGAATACGATGGAACTTCTTTTGAGCAGCATTCTCAACGCCGTGTACCATGTGTCCGTGACGAAGCCGTTGCGCGTGTTCAGGAGTAAATCCGGTGTCGTTAACTATGTACTGGAAACGGATTGTAGACAAACAAACGGAATGTTGTTTATTTAAGTGTCGAGGAGATGAATAGAATCTTCGTGATAGTTAAGAAGTGGAGTGAAGATCGTTATAAAATTCCTACAGGTGTAGGTACAAGAAGAGAGCAGATTAGTGACACCCCTTCATACGCCGTTGTATGTACGTTGTGTATAAATAACGATCGGCCATGCATTGATATACGGTTGATGTGGAAGAATGCTTCTGATAATAACGCTCTTGTTCCTACGCGAAACAGTTTCATCCTCGACAGAATGTTTGAAATCGTCGGATTCCGCAAGCTGAAGCCTATATTAGACGCGTGTGTTGCGGATATGCTTTATTTTGATACAATTCTTGAATACGCATACACTGCTCTGCTCGATGGGTTTACCGAGTTTAGGGTTGAACAAGGTGAGAATGGTCTAGAACTGGAGGATTATTTAAAAAGTTTACTCTCTGAAATATCATAAACTTTGGTACAAAACACTTGAGCGGTACAGGGCTGAGCTCACCTCCTCCGTTCACCCTGAAGAACTATTTCTTTATATAATGAGTAACTGTCGTAACGACTTAGAAGATTATTTCAACTGTCACTATGCAGTGTAAAGAAGAGTTCACGATCGAAAAGCTCGGGTCGGTAGAAATAAACCCTCGATTGGAAAGGCATGTTTATAAACTTGTATTTAATAATGATATTGTGGCTAACGATGAACTCTTTGTGCGTGCTTTTGATTGTATTCTAGCCGTGTTTAAAGATAACTTGCCAACCGAATGTAAAGTGGGCACAAAAATAGTACTGAACGATATGAAGGCCCTTCATATCGAGTACAGGTTTCCCTGTACTTTAAGCGGTGAAATATTATTAAACCGCGTATACTGTGTAATGCAGAGCAATAACTATGTTATTGTAGACTCGATTAAATGCGAGTTTAGCATTTTGAAAACAAAGTGAAATGTATTTACATATTTAACATAATTATGTGTGTGTGTGTGTGTGTATATTTCTGCTATATTGATGGCTATACGATTTCTTATTTTTTATTTTGTACGGTAGAAGATAAAGTGTATGTATTCATTTATTTAAACATAATTTTGTGTATATATATAATATATATATAATTATTATATATATGTTTCTGCTATATTGATGGTTATATTATTTCTTATATTTTATTTTTTTTTGATAATTCTAATGTATATTTATTTTCTATATATTTCCATAATATAATTGTGTACATATATATATATATATATATTATATATTTCTCCTGTAGTTATGTGGACAGTTATATTTTTTGATTATATGCATATTCCTCGTTCATATTTCTTATACTATTATTATTTTTAATTGATCATTCAAATGTATATTTATTTCCTATATATTTACAATATTTAATAAACAGAGTGATGTAATGTTTTATTTAATCCTTTTGGTTGTAAACAATTATACAAATGGCTGGTTACGCCTTCTAAACCTACTGGCGGATTTGTAAGCCAACTTTTAAGAATTAATTAAATAAATGGCACAATCTGGCAACTTAACCTAATAATATATACCTGAACAATTAAAAACACTATTTGGCAACTCATGTGAATTTAAATAAATGGTAGTATCTAGCAACTCACCCTAATAATGTATACCTGAACAATTAAAATAAAAAGTGGTATCTGATAACTCGACCTGTACAAGCCATTTACACCTTCAAAGCGAACTGGCTGATTAGGGGCCTATAAGAGGACGGCGGGTCGGCTGAAGTGTTATTATGCACTTGGCAGAAGCCAGGTGAACACACCTCTTCCTTTCTCTCCTTCTCCTGTCTTTCTGTTGGGGGATAACGCCGCGTCCAAGTTTCATGACCCCTTGTTGCACCTGCAGCATTCCCCCACCCCACTTCACTGCATACCCCCACCCCCTTCATTGCATACCCCCTCCCCCTCCACCACATACCCCCTTTGCAACATACCCCATTTTCAACATACCTCCACCCCCCTTTGCAACATACCCCCTTCCCCTTGCAACAATGACCATTACCGCTTCAACATTCTTGCACTCGTCCATTTTGCGCCCATACTACTATCCTTTAATCATTTTTCTTTTTCAGTGCGGGTTTGCTTCATGCATTCATTTCACGTGTTTAACTGTGAAATTCATCACATGTGTGTATATATGTATACCCAGGGTAGCCTAGTGGTTAAGCTGGGCTACTGATTGGGAGGTTGAGATATCGAGTCCGGGCGAGGACTTTGTATGATAATTTCTGACTACCCGTGGTGGGGCGTGGTTCGGATTCCACGTTAAACTGTAGGTCTAAACTGGAGTGACAATTTTGATCTTCGTCAGAATGAACAATTCGGGCGGAAGCAAAACCAAGGTAACCAATGTATATATTTCTTCATATCTTGCTTTAGAGAAATGTAGTGACAACGAGTTTGTTTTAGCGACCAAAAGAGAATACAGTCTAATTAAATGTGTTTTTCATAAGAAAATTTTAATGAACATTTATAATTGAGATAATCTCTTCAATTTTACATCATATACTCGGTAACAGTTAAAGCAGAGAACGTTGAAACAGTTGCCAGATACTACCAGCATATTTAAATTCTATGCGCGTAGAGATTTCGTTCAATCTGACGTATTGCTAATTGTACAAATCTTCTTTACTAAATTCAGGAACAAATTAATGTTATTAACCTCAGACATGTGATATTTACTATCTATTTTCAAGGAAATCGCTTCCTGTTTGTTTCATAAATATAGTAACGTTAAACATCTCGTAAAAATCGTATATTATTTACAGACAGCAGATGAGTGATATTTTCTTTTTATATCTTTTACTTGCTGTCACCTGGTTCAGACTCTCGTAAAACCTAATAAAAGCTCCCTTGGGATTGTCTGTTTTTCAGGATTCATTGCCCATTGGTTCGTATGTAAGTCATGAAGGTTGTTTACGAACGAAAGAATACGGAACACACATGCAGGAAAGAAAGAAAATGGGTTATATATATATATATATGTTAAACACAGACCGTGCATGGAACAAGGAACTCTTCTGGGAAAATTAAATCCACTATAGTCCGAATAAGTAATGGTAAATGACAAATACCATAGTTTTTTTCCTTTTTCATGATTTTAGCCCGACGTGGGCAACGGGTCTCTCGCAAAGAGATCCCATAAATATAGCTTCCCTCACCAGCTATCTGCAAAGCAGACAGGATCCAGCTTTGGGACGTGGATCTAGGGTTTAAAGCAAACCTAGATCCCTACACTCAGAACCTCTATATAAGTAAAAGACTCGTTGCATTCACGTCGTGTTGAATAAATCAAAGAAAAAGGGGGTAACTATTGTATTTTAGCCAAAAAAAACCAAAACTTAAACCTCAACCGGGACATTGAGCGTCCACTTTTCAAGGCACGAAACACGTCCGTTTAGTATACACAACTCAGAATGGTTCCCTGAGAACATTATATGTTAAACACAGACCATGCATGGAACAAGGAACTCTTCTGGGAAAATTAAATCCACTATAGTCCGAATAAGTAATGGTAAATGACAAATACCATAGTTTTTTTCCTTTTTCATGATTTTAGCCCGACGTGGGCAACGGGTCTCTCGCAAAGAGATCCCATAAATATAGCTTCCCTCACCAGCTATCTGCAAAGCAGACAGGATCCAGCTTTGGGACGTGGATCTAGGGTTTAAAGCAAACCTAGATCCCTACACTCAGAACCTCTATATAAGTAAAAGACTCGTTGCATTCACGTCGTGTTGAATAAATCAAAGAAAAAGGGGGTAACTATTGTATTTTTAGCCAAAAAAAACAAAACTTAAACCTCAACCGGGACATTGAGCGTCCACTTTTCAAGGCACGAACACGTCCGTTTAGTATACACAAACTCAGAATGGTTCCCTGAGAACATTATATGTTAAACACAGACCGTGCATGGAACAAGGAACTCTTCTGGGAAAATTAAATCCACTATAGTCCGAATAAGTAATGGTAAATGACAAATACCATAGTTTTTTTTCCTTTTTCATGATTTTAGCCCGACGTGGGCAACGGGTCTCCTCGCAAAGAGATCCCATAAATATAGCTTCCCTCACCAGCTATCTGCAAAGCAGTGTAGGGATCTAGGTTTGCTTTAAACCCTAGATCCACGTCCCAAAGCTGGATCCTGTCTGCTTTGCAGATAGCTGGTGAGGGAAGCTATATTTATGGGATCTCTTTGCGAGAGACCCGTTGCCCACGTCGGGCTAAAATCATGAAAAAGGAAAAAAACTATGGTATTTGTCATTTACCATTACTTATTCGGACTATAGTGGATTTAATTTTCACAGAAGAGTTCCTTGTTCCATGCATGGTCTGTGTTTAACATATAATGTTCTCAGGGAACCATTCTGAGTTTGTGTATATATATATATATATATATATATATATATATATACAGTAGTTCCTCTATAATCGTCGTTAATTGGTTCCATGAACAGACGACGATTAAGGAAACGACGATTAACGAGTCATTGAACTACATGTAATAATGATAATTCGTTCCAGACCCCCTGCTGTACTGTACTTGCCAAATTATGAAGTGGTTGGCTGCGCATGGAGGGGGTGTTGGTGGGGCTTGGTGATGGAGTTTTATTGCTTGGTAGTGAATCACCCTCCATCAGCAGATCAGGGAGTTCTACTGCTGTTGATGTTGGTGGATGGGGAGACTTCGGTGGATCTGATTTTCTTTTGCAGAAATAATCCAGAGTTGGTTGTCTTGTAGCCTTCTTTTTCTCCGCTAAGATTTCCTTATAGCCTTATAGAAAGGCTTGATTGGCTTCTCGAATGACTTTGGAGGATCTTTCTGCATTGGGATCATTTTCTAAAACATCATTCATCTTCTCCCAGTGCCAGAAGAAATCCTTCAGATTTCCTGTTGTCAATGTCTTGACAATCTCTTCTTCCTCTTCATTTGACTACTCTGATACCTTGTGTTCTTCAAGGTGCAACAGTTCTTTAGTGTTGAGTTCTTCACTGTGAGATTCCAAGAGCTCTTCGACATCGTCGGTTTCAACTCGAAGCCCAATTTGACCCAGCACAGTAGTTGGCCGTACGCCATATTCCCTGCCAATTTCTGCAGCACTTTTTCCATTTTCAAAATCATCTATAATTTTTAATTTAATCTCCAATGTGGTCACATTTCTAGGCCTTTTACCTTTACCACCACTTTGTACATCCTTAGGAGGGGCCATTTTCACTTAATTTTACTAAAGTGAATTAAAAAAGCAAATATTTTAAAGTAAATTACGTAGTAAAACTGCACGACGTCCGTCTCCACTAAGCGCTCAACAAAGACTGATACCCCGCGGGTTTTGTCAAGGAGAGAGAAACAACAGGACGTTTGTTTGTTTAGGCGTCTCAAAGGCCCGCGAAAGTTAGCGTCCTACGAGCTTATAAAAGGCAGAGTCCACTGAAACTCTACCTCACACCTCACTCCTCAGTCCTCGCTTGCCATTGGCTCGTTTTGGTAGGCTCGCCTCACTCTCAGCACCTTCGTCAGTAGCACCCATCGTCAAGCCACCCGCTCTCCGGCCTTCGTCGGAGAGCGGCCTGCTGTTCCTTCAAGGCTTCAGTCGGTCCTACACGAAGTCTATCATCAAGTAAGGCTCTCTACCAATTCTCACTCCGCTAGTTACGTCCCCTCGTGATTTTACTCTCTCCACGTAATGCAATCACGACCACCTCAGCCGGCCTCCGTTCCAAGTCACACTTCAACCATGTACAAGAACGAAGCAACACTTGAAGTACCTACATTTCCTTCCTGCAAGAAAGAACGTCACTGCTGTAGCACATCTTCCTCCACCTAGGGCCTACAGTCTACAAGGTCAACCTTCAAGTATCTCTTCCATCTCCAGAGGTATTCAGCATTTCGGTAAGCCTACCCTTCGCTTTCGTGTTAAGCAATTCTCGCGAAGCCTACATAGTGTAATCGCAGGACCGCGCTTAGACTATACCCTAAAAGTGTCTTCAGTACCGTTCAAACTAACTCTCTCGTTAAAACTGCAGTAGGCCTATTTCAAGTGTCGTACCAATATCGTAGTTTTGTATCACCCTGTTATGGTGATCACTGACATAATTTACTTATCGTGCATCCTACTGTTTATATGTTCTTTTATGCATTTCATTCTTGACGGCCAGATCCATTTACTGTGCGAACCGTACGGGCATTATTTCAGCTGTCAATAGGCTTACATATTTAGTCTATGTTCCATTACGAATATCTCATTAGCCTAAATAGTGTATTACTTAACAATTAATCTGCATAACCATTCCTTATTTGCTAATCCTCAGTCATCTTTAGTATAATATAAATGCCGTTATAGAATTGTTAATCATCGCAAATACCTTCATTGAAATTTTAATCGCTGTGAACAAATAACTGATTTATTTTCTTGATTAAACACAAAACAACAAGGTAATTTCTTTAACCTTATTAATATTGTTTGCTTGGTGTGTAAGCCAAGCTGGTGACCCTTAATCATTCATTCCAAAATCATCATTCATAAATTATAGCACGCCTATTTCTTAGCCACAGCAAATCGGTGATTCGTAGAGCATTATAAGTTGGTGATTCTAGGCCACTATAAATTGATAACTCCAGCCTTGTCATTTAACATTCAATCATTAACTTTCAATCATTCTCAATCAATTAACCATTATCATTATTATAGTGCCAACTTTACGCTATAAACCGGTAACATCAAAGTGGTTAAGAATATATATATATATATAGGGTGTCCCATAAGTCCGGCATCATAGGAAAAATAATAAAAAAAGGCAAAACAAAAGTTTTTATTTACAGAACGTGCTCAATATGTCCACCATTGTTTTCAATACACAAATTCAGACGTGATACCCAGTCAGCAAGCACACGGTGAATGATGTCAGGAGTAATGGTGTTACATGCCCCAATAATGCGCTGCCGCAAATGTTTAACACTCCTAATTTTCTCTGCGTATACCAGCGCTTTCAAGTGGCCTCAGAGATAAAAATCTAGTGGCATGAGATCCGGGCTTCTAGCTGGCCATTCCACAGGCCCTCGACGTCCTATCCAATGACCAGGGAATTGTTGGTACAGGTATTCCCTTACTTGGGTTCTGTAATGTGCAGGAGCGCCGTTTTGCTGGAACCATGTTGGGAAATTTCCTTCTTCGTTCAAGACACTGGGAAATGCTTCTTCCTTGAGCATACGTAGGTAGGTGCCTCCAGTGACATGTTCATCGAAAAAGAGGGGGCCTATGATGCGATCCTTCCAAATGCCACACCATAACATCACCCGAGATGCACCTTGTTCCTTTGAAGAGGTATACCAGTGAGGGTTGTTTTGAGACCAGTAGCGGGTGTTCTGTCGATTTACCTCACCATTTCCATAAAAAACAGCCTCGTCACTGAACAGAATGGTGGACGGGAAATTGGTGTCCCGAGCATATGAATTATGGTTTGTAGAAATAGAAAAATATGAATTTCTCCTATGATGCCGGACTTATGGAACACCCTGTGTATATATATATATATGTATATATATATATATATATATATGTGTGTGTGTATGTATATATATATATTATATATATATATGTATATATGTGTTGTGTGTATATATATATAATATATATATATATATATATATATATATATATATATAGTGGCGGATGGTGACTGTGTGAATTGGGTATGCGGAATATCATGTGGAGTAAAATTAATAACTAAAATTCATGTTAACTTAGTTATTAATAAATCTTAATAGTAATATGGTAAGCATACGCAATCCACCTTCACAATATTACACGAAACACTTGAAGAATTTAGGTGAACTGTAAAAAATCTAACACCAATTTCCTACGGGCTCCTTTAAGCATCGAACTTATTTACACATAAACTCAAGTCTTCTTTTGGAGAAAAATAATGAGCAAAACGTCCTCATATAAGGAACTTCTTTGCTTCACATGTAAAAGCAGTGTAATATGTTAAGCATATGAACATAAGTAATCCACACTCTTGAGAATAAACAAAGCACTGGAAGAAATGGGTGAACCTTAACTTCAAAAGTAAAAACAAAAAACTAACACCAATTTCCTACTGCATCCTTTCAACCGACTTTATTTATACATAAACTCAAGTCTTCTTTTCTGAGAAGAAAAGTGAGCAATAACGTCATCACAGAAGGAACTTCTTTGCTTCAAGTCTATTAGCAGCCCTTTTTCTATCGAAAGCAAACTAAGACCACATAGTCTTTCCTGCCCTTGTGTCCCCCGGTAGCGTGTGTTTATTCGTTTTAGGGCCGAGAAAGAACGTTCTACTGAAGCAGTGGTGCTTGGAATTGTTAAGATTGATTCTGCTAGCTTATAGACTTCTTTGAATCCGCAGCTGAGTTGATTCACTGTCATTATGTTCATTAGTTCATGAACATGTTTGCGCGAGAACTCTGAACTTGAATAGAGTACCATGAGTTCATTCATGGGACGCACATACTCAAACAGTGTTCCATAAAAGTCTCTTACTTTGTTCAGTAGGTTATCTGGGAAGCTTACTTTGTATTCTTCATATTTTTCAGGCGCAAGAAGGTGAAAAAACTATAATTTAGAGAGAAGAATATCTAGTGTGAATCTGATCAATAATGCTATTCATGATTTTGCAAAACAACTGGTGTGGTGATAAGCATCTTTTCCGTCATTTTCTATCTTTCGTCTGCATCTTTTCGGCTGTGGATCATGGAGCTCATCTTTTTCAGACAACCGAAAGCCATAGCTCTTCAAAACCGTGATCCTTATCATATTTCAGTTGTTGTGTAACGTCACTTATTTTCTTACTACAGTACAGCACATCAAATGTTTCACTCTGTAATATATTGTACAAAACATCAGTATACCCAAACACTTTTGAAAAAATCTCAAGGAACAATATTGTTTGAAAATCTTACAAGAATGACAAGAATCCCCGTGCTTTTACTACTGCATCCGTGTCCCAATCTGCAGAATTTTCAATTACATCCTTGAAGAAATCAGTAAGACTGACTGTAACTTTTTACAGTATTTACTAAACGAGATGTGAAGTTCCATCTCGTTGGAGCAACAGAGGGCGATCTTCTGGAAATAAATTCATTTAAAGCATGTACTCTTTTAGAAGACTTGAAAAAATAAGCAGCTACTCTACTCAGAATTTGGAAAAAGTGTTTGCACTGTTTGATACTGGAAAGGCTTTGCTGTAAAACTAGATTCAGCACATGAGCATAGCAATGCATGAAAATGGCAAGAGGATAAGCTTCAGTGACTTTTTTCTGCAAGCCATTTACATGTCCACTCATTACACATGCTCCGTCATAAGTCTGTCCAACTAACTTGCCTTCGATCTGATATTCCTCAACTATGTTCAGTACATGCTTAAACAGGCCACCAGAGGTTCTGTCGCTACTAACATCAGTAAATCCATGAATCTTCCACATACTTTACCTTCATGAACAAAAAGCAAAACTGTTGAGAGCTGTGATTTTGACGTAACATCTGAGGTTTCATCAAGCATTATAGAAAGAAATCTTGCTGAATCACTTTCTTTTTTTATATTGTCTTTCATTACAGAGGCTATAGCTTTGAATATGTCATTTTGCACAGTAGGAGAAGTTCCCTGAAACACAGTGGATGTATTTAAATGATTATCTAGAAGAGAATCATACTCCCGAAGCAATTCTAGAATTTCTATGTAATTTCCTCTGTTCACTGAAGTTGAAGCCTCATCATGACCTCGCAGAGGAAGTTCTTGCTTAACAAGATAGCATATTGCATCAATAAGCCGTTTTGAATTTCTCTGTTCTTCTTTACTTGTTCATTGTGTCTGCTTACTTCATGTGCCTTTTGCTTATCAATTAATGTGTCAATTCTTTGCTTGCCAAACATTTTATGGCTAAGAAAAGACTGAACATGGCCTTGCGATCTCTCATGCTTCTGCTGAGCAGCAGACAGATGATTGTGATCAGAATATCCCTGTTTACTCCAGATATTATTCTCTTTTGAGAACAATATACATGGCCAACAGAAAAGTTTAGAACGCTCTTCACAACCAGTCAGCCACTCAACAGATTTATACTGAGAAACTGAAAAATGCCTTGTACTGTATATCCAGACATTTTATCTTTGTGTTGACTAATCAAGTTTGGGAGTGCTGGACATGGCCTTCCTTCCTCTAACACTTTCAACTTGTCCTCATAACTAAGTGTTGAAACAGGAGTGCTTAATATACTTTGTACAGTGTCAGTCAGCGACGCTAACCACTACACCACCGAGGCGCCTTGCCTATATATATATATTATATATATATATATATATATATATATATATATATATATATATATATTTCAACTGCAAAGAACACGCAGTATAATTAACGTAAAGAACGACGCTTGTATAGGAGAACATTCCGCGCAAGATGAGGAGAGAACGAACAAATGAAAAAATGAGGTAACCACCCGGGAATCGAACTATTCAGTAAAACAATATGTTCCCTTCAAGTGTACCATTTCGTTCCATTCTGTCCTTTTTAAAAGTGCACTAGTTAACCCTTCACTATTTATAGAGCACCACAATAACCATACATTAATATTAATATTATATAAAGAGGTAATATTTATTCAGTAAAGTATTTTCCAACGCTTGTTTACATCCCAATTTTTTTTTTTTTTTTAAATAAAGGACTCAAATTTTGGAATGATTTACTTCACACTCAAAGTTATATTTTTTAGGATTTTTTGTTTGCATTAAACAAAATTCCATTACCTATATGTAAAGAGAAATCCAAAACGCCGTTCTATTTTTAAAGAGGTAAGTAAGCTCTCCCCCGCCCACCACACAAAAAAGTGTGCAAAATATTATCAAAGCTGTATGATAAAATCTAAAACAATTTAACAGTGATTCCACACAGTATCGTACCTTGTCAATGATTTATATATTATTTACATAACTAATAACTATAGAAATTAATTACACTAAAAACACAAGTTAGTTCAGTAACGTGGTGTAAGTACTAAACAATTTAAATGTTTATTTATGCATTAAGAAACTTTTTCCTTCATTAAATGCAAATACTCATTTTTCTTATTCATTTATTTATTGAAAGATAATAATAATAAATTATGATAGGGTGATTTTTTATTCGAGAACCATAAAACCATGAAAGCTATTATTAAGGGTTCTCAAAAAAAAAATCACCCTGTATATTATCATTGAAAATGTAAATTTTAAATTTAAAGTAATCCAGTTTGTAAGTTAAACTCAATTATAACGTTCTGTTGACAAAAGAAGGTATCTAATTAATTAATAACATGTGAAATTTTGGATTACATTTTAGCTTTCTGTGAAACATAATTTCGATATTAATATTTTGATATTACAAAGTCAAGATATATATATATATATATATATTATATATATATATATATATATATATATATAATATATATATACCTTTCAACTTTTCAAATGTTCCGTGCGATGATTCCTCATTTCACGAAGGTCAAGCTTGTCGCCCCCTCCTCTCGAGTTGGCCTGGTGAAGTAGTGAGTTGGTTTCTTGAACTCTCCACCTCACAGCCAGGTACGCCCGGCTCATCGGGGATTGTTCTGAGCCAGGCGTCTAATCTTCTGTTGAAGATGTCCACTGCAACACCATTCGTGTTCCTTAGGTCTTTGGGCAACTGATAAAACAGGTTTTGTCCTCCCACAACAAAACTATTTTCTTTCAGGTTTAAGGATGTTCCCTGTCTAGCCTTTAATTTGGGAACACGACACAGTTTTCCTTTTCTACTTTCTACTGTTGTTTGGGGAGTTACAGGGTTCAGAGTAGGGATGGTCCGATGTATCGGTATCGGCAGTATCGGCCTGTTTTTAGAGTATCGGTATCGACCGATACTGCCGATACTTTTCCAAGTTCTCATTTTAAAATTAATATTTAATTATTTATAAAATGCAAGTAGTATAGCCGCAAAAAGGGAGACAGAGAATGGATCAATTTGAAAATTTCCCCCCCTCACCGTCCTTCATGGAGGTCCTCCACCTTCCTTCATGGCGGTCCCTCCTTTATGAGGTGTCCTTCATGGTTCTTAAAAAAAATTTAAAAAAAAAGGGAAAAAAAATTAAGAAAGGACTGAACCTCGCCTTCCTCCTTCAAAAAAGTTCTTTTATGAGGCAAACAAGAACAAACATGCAAATACATACATACATTCAAGTACTTTCTGTTCAGGCAAATTCCGCCAGACAGTAGAAATGAAAACTTAAAATGAATATCTGAAAAGTTTTAATAAGCCTAACCAGATTGCGCATCAACACATCCAATTTTCGTCTGTTAACAAATTGCGAACAATACATAAATCAAAATCAGATTGAACATATTTTAAATCGAAAAACAAGTTCTTTGTTTAATATCTGTATTATGAAAAATAAAATGAATATTTATTATTTTAATTTAAATAAATTAATTTCTCTCTTTTTTAAGGGAAACTGGCTTATTTTCAAACGAGATGATCTTCAAATACAATATATACTTATAGTACACGCATATTTGTTTATTTACTTTTAAATATGTAGTTTTCTGTTATTTACACCGACATATACCATCACATTCACTTTCACTTGCCATCTTCTGGTATGTGAATTAATAATTTTACTATACAGCAAATTTCGTTATAAAAGTGCATATGTTAAAAAGAACATCAAGCTGCGTAACGCAGCTTTGAAACTGAAGCATCAATTCTGTTATCCTCCTCTAAACATCCACTTAAATATTATTACTAATATTGATTTATTGTTATTATTACATATATATGTACACGTGTTAAGAGTATTTAAATTAAATATATTGACTTCAATTCCCTTCGTAATAAAAGCAACTGACAACTCTACCCAATCTTGCTATATTTTTTCGCACAGTAAATTTGAGAGTAGTAGTTAAGTTTAACTTTCTTTTAACGACTATTAGCTGCTACTAATCTTGTTATTATTATTATTATCATATATATATATATATATATATATATATATATATACATATAACATCCAAATAAGTAGGTTCGGGTAAAAAAAATTCTTATTAGATGCAATTAAAGAAAACGGAATGTCGAATTTGTGTGGATTGTCATTTTTAAATACAGGGTGGGGCACGGGAACCAAGTGTTTTTGGAATAATCAGGAAAATGATATTTATTTTTGTAAAGAAAATATATTGGTAGAACAACATTCGTAAGAACATAGCATTTCATGTCATAATAATCATGTACCGAAAATTATATCTGGCATATGATGTCCTTGGCCGTCGACGCATTGTTGAAGGCGTTTACGAAAATTGGCCTCCACTCTTCCCAGCAGGTCTCTGTTGATTTGGATGATTTGTTGACGGATCGCTTCCTTCAATGCATCTAATGTACGGGGCTTGTCCTCGTAGACACGTGACTTGAGGTACCCCCATAGAAAGAAGTCACATGTGGACAAGTCAGGGGACCGAGGGGCCATGCAATGTCACCAAATCTCGAAATGAGATGGTTGGGAAACAGGGGGCGAAGAACAGCCATTGACGCTCTGGCGGTGTGTGACGTGGCCCCATCTTGCTGAAACCACAAATGTCGACGAGCAATACGCCTTCTTCGTAACTCAGGGATGAAAAAGGTGTTCACCATCTCAATGTAACGCCCAGATGTTATGGTAACGGTAACCCCATTTTGTTCGAAGAAATAGGGACCGATGACGCCAAACTTTCCCACCGCGCACCAAACTGTAACCTTAGGGCTATGCAGCGGTTTTTCATGGAGTTGTCGCGGATTTTCAGCAGCCCAATACCGACAGTTTTGATTGTTGACGGCCCCATTAAGGTGGAAATGGGCTTCATCACTCATTACCACCATCATGTTTTCATTCTGCTCATAAAGTGCAAGCATTTCCTGTGCAAAATTCAGTCGTTGGGGGCAATCGTTTACATTCAATTCCTGCACCATCGCTAACTTGTATGGGTGAAAATGTAATTCTTCATGCAAAATCCGTCTAACAGTACGATTGCTGATTCCGAGTGCAGCTGAATGTCTCCGAGCAGAGCGGCCTGGGCTTTGCAACATCGCTTGTCTGACCCTTTCAACGTTCTCTGGAGTACGCACAGTGCGTTGCGGCCCCTTCGGTTTTGTTTTCATTATTGAGCCTCCTGTTCGAAGATTGTTAACCCAACGTAAGATTGTGTCACGAGCGGGAACAGAGTCATTTCGATGAATGTTGAATCTGCGGCGAAACGCACGCTGAACTGCTGTCACTGACTCGCCACTCCTAACAAAATGATCATACGCGAACATGCGGTGTTCTAACGTCCACTGCTCCATGATGGCACCTGAAAGATAAAGGTGAGTGTTAGTTAAAGTTAAATGCTATGAACCCAGGAATGGAATGCTACCTACCGCACGCCCCTCCCATTCCTAATGGCCGATTACTAGCTATTCAAAAAACACTTGATTCCCGTGCCCCACCCTGTAGATGCAGTGGGAAATAGGTACTGAAAGTTGAGAGATTTTTCATTAAGAACCTTTCTACTTGTAGTTATAGTTAGGACTATTCACATTACTTTAATTATCATTTCTCTAATTTAACGGCTGTTCACAATTCCTCATAATTCTCATAATAAACGTATTTGTTTTCACACCAGTCATGCCAGTATTTACATCAATCACACAGAATGTTCATGCTTATTGTTTTTGTCATTAGCTGTACCAATCATGTCTTTACAGACTGAAGCCTACCGTTATACAACGTTTAAAATCTTATAATTTAATACCTTATGATATCAGATCTCGTATAAAAAACATCATTTTCTGTACAAATGGCCACAAAAATACTTTCAATCATAATAATGTACTCATAGAACGCACCATACGCTTTTTCACTTGTATTAAAAACGTAAAACTGAAAGTTGTATCATCACGCGATATTCGATTCTGCAATGGCGTAAGTGAGCCCTAACATTTAATTTAAAATTATTTAACAGATCATTCGAGGGAACTGTACATCGATCTCATTATAACTTCTGACTCATAATAACCCGCTATGCATATTTACAAGAGTCGGAATATCTCTTATACAAGCGTCGTTCTTTACGTTATTTATACTGCGTGTTCTTTGCAGTTGAATGTATATATATATATATATATATATATATATATATATATATATGAATAGAAACGACATAAGTGTTAAGGAACGTTTCCGCACACGAGGAGGAGAGATAACGAATAATGAAAAATGAGGCGAACCGCCCGGGAATCGAACCCAGGGCCTTCCAATTGCCGGTTGGATGCTCTACCATTATGCTACGGACCTCACTCAATCACAAATCGAAATTCTCCCACATAGGGCAGAAACCAATGCCCTGAGAGGGCACCCTCGCAAATCGTGAATATGCGCATATAACTGCAATGACCGCGCAGTATATAAATGAATAGAAACGACATAAGTTCGCCTCATTTTTCATTATTCGTTATCTCTCCTCCTCGTGTGCGGAAACGTTCCTTAACACTTATGTCGTTTCTATTCATTTATATACTGCGCGGTCATTGCAGTTATATGCGCATATTCACGATTTGCGAGGGTGCCCTCTCAGGGCATTGGTTTCTGCCCTATGTGGGAGAATTTCGATTTGTGATTGAGTGAGGTCCGTAGCATAATGGTAGAGCATCCAACCGGCAATTGGAAGGCCCTGGGTTCGATTCCCGGGCGGTTCGCCTCATTTTTCATTATTCGTTATCTCTCCTCCTCGTGTGCGGAAACGTTCCTTAACACTTATGTCGTTTCTATTCATTTATATACTGCGCGGTCATTGCAGTTATATGCATATATATATATATATATATAGGGCGTCCCAAAAAAATGTATACACACTTTAAATACTTATAAAGGCAGTGTTTATTAAAATACATTTCATTTTCAAAATGTAATAGAATCTACAGACATTATTTAATTGTTTTGTCAACGCCTGTTTTCAAACTGACGTCCGTTCTGGTCCAGGCACTGCTGATAACGCGAAGCAATGGGATCGCAAACATCACGAAACATTTCGTTTGGTATTTGTGTGCATTCTCGTTCAATGGCTGCTCTCAATTCAGCGACTGTTGCAGGTTTTATAGCGTAGACTTTGTCTTTTAAGTATCCCCATAAAAAAAGTCTAGTGGTGTGAGGTCTGGTGAACGCGGAGGGTATTCTACGAAACCCCTTCGTCCAATCCACATCCACATCGTGCCAAGTACCACTCGCAATACTCCACTCTTCGGTCCGGATCATCTTCATTAATAGCATGGACTAATCTTGGAATGTAACTTTTCCATTGACAGCGCTTCAAAATGCGTTGGACAGACGATTCTGAAATTCCTACCTCACGACTCGCTTGCCGCACAGATTTTCTTGGACTTTGGTGATACGTTTCCAGTACTCTTTCTTGCTTTGTGGGGCTTGTCGATGTCCGTGGTCTTCCGGAACGCTTCTTGTGGACATTCTGAACAGTTCCATCGGCTTCAAACTTATCTCTAATTCGAGTGATGGTAAGTCGCGTTGGTGGATCTGTTTGAAACTCCCTCCTAAACTGTCTTTGCACTTCAACTGCGTTTTCACACTTCCAGTAGCATTTTAGAATGAATTTCCTTTGTTCAAAACTTAGTCTGACTGCCATTATTAATTCTAATGGGTTTAACTTGGAAAGAAAGAAACATCAATTGAGCTATCAGCTGTTAAAGTGTGTATACATTTTTTTGGGACGCCCTGTGTATATATATATATATATATATATATATAAGGAGTTTGTATGTGGCATTCCAGCAGAAGGCAGGAAGTGTCTGAACCCTGTTTCTCCCATCACTGTCCTCTTCATCTGGCCTTTCTACATGTCACGTCTACCCTGTAGCAGTCCAGCATACTCTCAAACACGCGCTTCTCACTATATCCCTTACTACACACGCATGCATCTTACACACTACACAGTCTTTTCAAAAAAGGTGTAATTTCAATAGTTTCGGAGATTCGCGATTGGCCCCTCCTTCCTGCCTGCATCGTATATAGTACCAAGCAAGTCTCTCCACAGTTTACAGGTTTCCTCATTGTCTAAAATTTATAAAGTTCTCTCTTATTGTTTTCCTTATTGTAACGGACATCACAACCGAATTTAAATAGTATTTAAGTATTATGTCGAGCAACATAGCTAGATAACCCCGCCACAGCCTAGTTTCTTTGCATAATCATGAAACAAGATTATATATATATATATATATATATATATATATAAATATATATATAAGATTAACACCACAGAAAAGGAGTTTGCAAATTGCATATACTTAGACAAAAAGTATTAGATCTTATGATGATTTCATGTCATTATCAGCATGCTTCACTGTCCTTTCAGTCATTGTGACCGTAGAACGTACCAGAACTATGGTCTTGACAAACCACAATGTGTTAAATTTAAATATTGACTTATTGTTATTATTACATATATATGTACACGTGTTAAGAGTATTTAAATTAAATATATTGATTTAAATACATTTCGTAATAAGAGCATCTGGTAACTCTACCCCAATTTTGCTATATGAAAATGAAAATGAAAAGGTTTATTGCAGACTATAGTCCATATGGCAAATATTATTAATACAATGACAGTTCATACACTAAGGGTAGAAATATATACAATTGATTAGAAATAATACTGCACTGTCGAAGTTAAGTGGAGCTACAGACAGACGTTTTCGTACCAAGAAGTCCATAGCTTAGGCCTTAGAGGATAAATGGCAGGACTCATGGATAGCTTGGATGATCGGGTTGGTTGATTTTTTAATTCTTTGCATTAGAATGTGTTGAGCACGTCTTGTTACCTCCGGGAAGCTCGGGACATTGCGGGTAGCAAACATTTGCGAAGCTGAGCATCTCGGGGGTAATTTATGTAAGAGTCTAAAAGAACTGTTGTACAGCAAATTTAGGGTACTGCCAGAACCTTTTTTATAATTCACCAGAGCTGCAGACCGTATATATTACTGCAGAAAGTACGAAAGAGTGTGTCTTTAGCTTCACTTGTACAGAAACGAAAGCTCCTTATGGTCATATTCGCTTTAGCATACAGGCTTCGAGACTGTTTTCTTATATCCGAGTCATCACTCAAGGAGCTGGTAATAGTTTGACCCAATTACTTAAACTCTTGTACTTCCTCAATTACTTCACCATTCATTTTAAACCTTATGTGAAAAATGCTCTGTATCAATTGGTCCACAATTAACCCACCCCTTATATCCACAGTCTAACTATAGAGTAGATTAAGTCTAGCCTTGTAGGGGTCAGCCTAGAGATTCCGGAAATGGTCCAGAGCGGGCAGATAAATTGAGGTCCACAGTAGGATTCCTCACCAAATTAGGTTAGGGCAATCTACCTTCACCTTTGTTACGCTATGAGTTGATGCTAGGTCTTAGGCCACAATGTAGGCCTAATTTGTCTGACCCAGCTTAATTTACTGCGTTTACTTCTAACTGGGTTAAAAACACAATTAGTCACTTACTACTAGTTATTAGAGACCCTTTTCCCCTTTTGTTTAATTGTTGAGAGCGTACTTGCTGGTGGGGATCTTTTTTCCGTTGTTTGTTCTTCCCCCTTCCCTCGTTCCGTCTTGTAACCCCGTTCCTCGTTTTCGTTCCCCTTGTCCACCTTTTCGCTGGGCTTTTTCCACCAGCGACCTCTTGGTTTTTTGGTTGGTTGATCGGTAATGTATATCTATTACCGAGCACGCTCTTGTCACACAGTATATAAATACTAGTGTGGAGAATAACTCTGGTGAGCAACCAATTGGTTTCATCCACCCAGTTATTGACATAAAAGGAATTTAATAATTGTTCGATTAACTACCTACCTACTCAGTGAACCATTTTCGTTACATCCCAACTACCCACACATCAGTTTTCCATATACTGGGGGCCCCGGGAGATAAAAATTTTGGTGTCAATGTCACCAATTTTTATGTCTGAGTATAGACTAGCTAACTATTTGACTGTAAATGCCTGTTAATCTGATTAACAGTGACTATCCTCACCATCTCATGGAGAAGATGTAGCATTTAATTAGAAGAGAAAATATACATCCATAAGATGAAACTGTCTATGGTCTTTACCATAAGAAAAGGAAAAGTGAAAGTTAGAAGATAAATTACAATTCCCCAGCATCTATTTTTTGTTGTAAAACTAGTCGCGCCTTTAATGCTGTTTGTCGCTGAGGTCATGTGTCTGTCAATGTTGTAGTAGGATGCGTTACCACTCCTACTGTCAAAGGAATAGTTACTGGAAGTTCAGTGTCTCCAGTTGTTACTGGCGGTGGAGAAGGTTCTCCAAAGTCCATTGTTTTGGGTCCAGGCTCTAAGGGGTACAAAAGAGAAATGTCTCTTGTTGTGTCACCCGTTGAAGTCCTTAATTTGACCACTCTTGTTACCCCGTCTGCCCCTGGTCTGAGTTCTAAAACTCTAGCCAGAGGCCAGTATTGTCTTGGAGTACTGTCATGTATGAGAACAAGGTCCCCTACCTTAATTGTGTCAGACCAATCCTTCTTAGTCATTTGGTTATGTCTCTCCCTTAGACCCATCAAGTACTCAGTTTTCCGCTGTTTAATGAAATGAGCTTTAACTCTAGTTAAATGTTGTAACTTAGTCTGGAGCTCATCATGTCGTTGAGTCCAGTTTGGGTCTTCTGAAGAGTCTATATAGTAGTCGGCAGGAGACTAACTTGTTCTCCCCGAATCAAATGATTTGGAGTTAATGGTTCCGGGTCATTAATGTTGTCACTTACATAAGTGAGTGGTCTATTGTTAATGATGTTCTCAATCTCAGCCAGGAGAGTGAGCAACTCAAACAAGTGTATCTGTTTTTTACCATTTGCTTTCTTCAAGCAGTTCTTTACTGCTTGTATATTCCTCTCCCAGATAGAACCATACCAAGGAGAGGCAACCGGAATATACTTCCACTTTATGTTTGAATTTTGTATATATAATTGTGTGAATTCATTGCTTAACAAATCGTGGATGACTTGTTCACCAGCCTTGAAATATGTAGCATTGTCAGTCCAACTGTCTTGGGTACTAAATGTCGTGCACAGAATCTCTTAAAGACAGCAACAAAAGACTCTGCTGTAAGGTCCTCCACAACATCCAGATAAACAGCTCGTGAGGCAGCACATGTAAACAGTACAATGTACATTTTTTGTTCAGTGTCAACCAACCCCACAGTCAATGCTCCTGTATAGTCAATGCCTACAGTCTCAAAGGGTCTGTTGAGAGTAACTCTCTCCTCTGGCAAAGCAGGAGGATTTGGTATCCTATAGGGCCTAGCATGAATACGCCTACATGTGATACACTCACTCAGGACTGTTTTAACAGTGATCCTTCCCTTGGGTATCCAATAAGTTTTTCTTAATGTAGTTAGTGTCTGTGGTACCCCATATGATGTACATCATTGTGTGTGTTTGCCTGATGATTAATGTTGTCAAATAGCTAAATCTAGGTAAAAGGATTGGTGTTTGCTTTTGTAAGACAGTTTTGATTTGTCTAATCTCCCTTTACACTTTAGATGGCATTCCTCATCTCTGAACAAATTTAGATCCACAACTACTGATGGTACAGGTTCTTTTGTTTGTTTCCCATTAGTCAAGAATTCTAACTCTTTATTGTACTCCTTTTGTCGTGCATGCGCTATCCAGTACTTGGTTGCAACTTCTGTATAATTATGATTGTTTTTATTTAGCTGTTTGTTTATTGTAGTTAAACAGTTGTGAGCAAACCTCAAACAGTAAGCTGTGACCCTGACAAGTTTGCTGAAATCAGAATAATGTTCATAATTAGTGATTGGTTCAACCTTTTCATTTGAAAAGATTAAATTTAATGTCAAGTTAACTTGTTCCACAGGCCATTGGTCTGTATTACAGAGCCACTTAGGTCCCATGAACCAAGTTTTGTTTTTTGACTTCAACAACTTGTAGGATAAACCTCTGGTCAGAAAGTCTGCTGGATTTTGTTTAGTTGGAACATAGTGAAAGTTTACTTGTAGTCTTTCATTAGCTTCAGCTATTTCTTTTAGCCTATTTCTTGCAAAGATATTCTTACTATTAATGCTAGCATTCCGTATCCAGGCAAGACAAATCTGACTGTCAAGCCAGATGTGGATATCAGTTATGTTCACAACATGGTAAGCATCCTTAAGCAATGAATTGGTTTTAATGGCTAACGCAGCAGCCAATAGTTCCAGTTGAGGTATGGTTCGGGTAGGTTTGAGGGGTGCAACTTTCCCTTTTGCATAAATTAGATGATTTTCTGTAGGACTTACAAGGTATGCACAGTACCCATAAGCATGTGTGCTTGCATCAGCAAACACATGAAGTCTCTGTGGCTTATCCCTAAACCCACAGCACCTTTGAATTTTAATGTTCTGCACTTTTGTTAAATCAGCAGCTAACTTCTTCCAAAATTTTTGCTATCCATTTGTTATTGGATCATCCCACCCAACATTTGTCATCCAAACTTCTTGGAGGAGAATCTTTGATTTTATTGTTGAAGGCAGGAATAGACCCATGGGGTCAAAATTTTTTGAAGCCTCTGATAATATTTGTCTTTTAATATTTACTTCCTCATCAAGTTTAAAACCTTTAGTACAGATTGAATCATGACTGATAGAAGATGCATCCAAATAACAGTTCATACCTAAAGTTTTAACTCTGTCTGATGGATCAGTAAGACCATTATTATCCTTTAAAATCTTTTTGTTTAATTCCTCATCATTTGAAATCCACGCACTAAGTTCAAAGTTACCTTGTTGCATAATGTTTTGAGAGTGTTCATAGACCTCAGATAATTCAGATTTTGTTGTTGTTGAGCCTATTAGATTGTCTACGTAAAAATGTTCCTTGAGGAAATTCATTGTTAAAGAGTTATTAAACTGGTTCAAATGATGTCTAATTGTCATTGCTAATAGGCTAGGTGAGCAATTGGCTCCAAACAACACAACATTAAATCTATAGGTTATGAACCCTTTATTCAAATCAAATGGATCCCTGAACCATAAGAACCTAAGTTGGTTCTTGTCATATTCATTTTTTAGATTTATTCTCAAAATTGCCTTGAAATGTCACTTTGTACGGCATATTTATCTAACCTGAGGAGCCAAGTGAACACCTCTCCTCCTTTCTCTCCTTTCTCTTGGGGATAACGCCACCTCCAAGTTTCCTTGTTGCACCTACAGCATCCCCCACCCCCCTTTGCTTGGCAAAAGCAAAGGGGGGTGGGGGATGCTGTAGGTGCAACAAGGAAACTTGGAGGCGGCGTTATCCCCAAGAGAAAGGAGAGAAAGGAGAGAGGTGTTCACTTGGCTCCTCAGGTTAGATAAATATGCCGTACAAAGTGACATTTCAAGGCAATTTTGAGAATAAATCTAAAAAATGAATATGACAAGAACCAACTTAGGTTCTTATGGTTCAGGGATCCATTTGATTTGAATAAAGGGTCATAACCTATAGATTTAATGTTGTGTTGTTTGGAGCCAATTGCTCACCTAGCCTATTAGCAATGACAATTAGACATCATTTGAACCAGTTTAATAACTCTTTAACAATGAATTTCCTCAAGGAACATTTTTACGTAGACAATCTAATAGGCTCAACAACAACAAAATCTGAATTATCTGAGGTCTATGAACACTCTCAAAACATTATGCAACAAGGTAACTTTGAACTTAGTGCGTGGATTTCAAATGATGAGGAATTAAACAAAAAGATTTTAAAGGATAATAATGGTCTTACTGATCCATCAGACAGAGTTAAAACTTTAGGTATGAACTGTTATTTGGATGCATCTTCTATCAGTCATGATTCAATCTGTACTAAAGGTTTTAAACTTGATGAGGAAGTAAATATTAAAAGACAAATATTATCAGAGGCTTCAAAAATTTTGACCCCATGGGTCTATTCCTGCCTTCAACAATAAAATCAAAGATTCTCCTCCAAGAAGTTTGGATGACAAATGTTGGGTGGGATGATCCAATAACAAATGGATAGCAAAAATTTTGGAAGAAGTTAGCTGCTGATTTAACAAAAGTGCAGAACATTAAAATTCAAAGGTGCTGTGGGTTTAGGGATAAGCCACAGAGACTTCATGTGTTTGCTGATGCAAGCACACATGCTTATGGGTACTGTGCATACCTTGTAAGTCCTACAGAAAATCATCTAATTTATGCAAAAGGGAAAGTTGCACCCCTCAAACCTACCCGAACCATACCTCAACTGGAACTATTGGCTGCTGCGTTAGCCATTAAAACCAATTCATTGCTTAAGGATGCTTACCATGTTGTGAACATAACTGATATCCACATCTGGCTTGACAGTCAGATTTGTCTTGCCTGGATACGGAATGCTAGCATTAATAGTAAGAATATCTTTGCAAGAAATAGGCTAAAAGAAATAGCTGAAGCTAATGACTACAAGTAAACTTTCACTATGTTCCAACTAAACAAAATCCAGCAGACTTTCTGACCAGAGGTTTATCCTACAAGTTGTTGAAGTCAAACAAAACTTGGTTCATGGGACCTAAGTGGCTCTGTAATACAGACCAATGGCCTGTGGAACAAGTTAACTTGACATTAAATTTAATCTTTTCAAATGAAAAGGTTGAACCAATCACTAATTATGAACATTATTCTGATTTCAGCAAACTTGTCAGGGTCACAGCCTACTGTTTGAGGTTTGCTCACAACTGTTTAACTACAATAAACAAACAGCTAAATAAAAACAATCATAATTATACAGAAGTTGCAACCAAGTACTGGATAGGGCATGCACGACAAAAGGAGTACAATAAAGAGTTAGAATTCTTGACTAATGGGAAACAAACAAAAGAACCTGTACCATCAGTAGTTGTGGATCTAAATTTGTTCAGAGATGAGGAATGCCATCAAAGGTGTAAAGGGAGATTAGACAAATCAAAACTGTCTTACAAAAGCAAACATCCAATCCTTTTACCTAGTGCGAAAAATGCTCTGTATGAATTGGTCCACAATTAACCCACCCCTTATATCTCCAGTCTAACTATAGAGTAGATCAAGTCTAGCCTAGAGGGGTCAGCCTAGAGATTCCGGAAATGGTCCAGAGCGGGCAGATAAATTGAGGTCCACAGTAGGATTCCTCACAAGATTAGGTTAGGGCAATCTACCTTCACCTTTGTTAAGCTATGAGTTGATGCTGGGTCTTAGGTCACAATGTAGGCCTAACTTGTTTGACCCAGCTTAATTTAATGTTCTTAACTGTTTGGTGTTAAAACTCATATTAATCACTTACTTTTAGTTATTACAGTCTCTCCCTTCTCCGGTTGTCTCATTCGAGAGCGTACTTTGCTGGTACGTCCTCTCGCCCCGTTCTTCGTTTTCGTTCCCCCTTTTGTTCTCCTCTTCGCGGGGCTTCTTGTACCAGCGTTGTCTTGGTTTATTCCTCGGTTGGTTGAGCGGTAATGTATCACCATTACCGAGCACGCTCCTCCCACACAGTATATAAATACTTGTATGGAGAATAACTGGTGAGCAACCAATTGGTTTCATCCACCCAGTTATTGACATAAAAGGAATTTAATGATTGTTAGATTAACTACCTACCTACTCAGTGAACCATTTTCGTTACCTCCCAACTACCCACTCATCAGTTTTCCATATACTGGGGGCCCCGGGAGATAAAAATTTGGTGTCATTGTCACCAATTTTTGTCTGAGTGTAGACTAGCTAACTATTTAACTGTAAATGCCTGTTAATCTGATTAACAGTGCCTATCCTCACCTTCTCATGGAGAAGGTGTAGCATTTAATTAGAAGAGAAAATATACATCCATAGGATGAAACTGTCTATGGTCTTTACCATAAGAAAAGAAAAAATGAAAGTTAGAAGATAAAATTACAATTCCCCAGCATCTATTTTTTGTTGTAAAAATAGTCGCGCCTTTAATGCTGTTTGTCGCTGAGGTCTTGTGTCTGTCAATGTTGTAGTAGGATGCGTTACCACTCCTACTGTCAAAGGAATAGTTACTGGAAGTTCAGTGTCTCCAGTTGTTACTGTCAGTGGAGAAGGTTCTCCAAAGTCCATTGTTTTGGGTCCAGACTCTAAAGGGTACAAAAGAGAAATGTCTCTTGTTGTGTCACCCGTTGAAGTCCTTAATTTGACCACTCTTGTTACCCCGTCTGCCCCTGTCTGAGTTCTGAAACTCTAGCCAGAGGCCAGTTTTGTCTTGGAGTACTGTCATGTATGAGAACAAGGTCCCCTACCTTAATTGTGTCAGACCAATCCTTCTTAGTCATTTGTTTATGTCTCTCCCTTAGACCCATCAAGTACTCAGTTTTCCACTGTTTAATGAAATGAGCTTTAACTCTAGTTAAATGTTGTAACTTAGTCTGGAGCTCATCATGTCGTTGAGTCCAGTTTGGGTCTTCTGAAGAGTCTATATTGTAGTCCGGCAGGAGACTAACTTGTTCTCCCCGAATCAAATGATTTGGAGTTAATGGTTCTGGGTCATTAATGTTGTCACTCACATAAGTGAGTGGTCTATTGTTAATGATGTTCTCAATCTCAGCCAGGAGAGTGAGTAACCCAAATAAGTGTATCTGTTTTTTGCCAATTGCTTTCTTCAAGCAATTCTTTACTGTTTGTATATTCCTCTCCCAGATAGAACCATACCAAGGAGAGGCAACCGGAATATACTTCCACTTTATGTTTATATTTTGTATATACAATTGTGTGATTTCATTGCTTAACAAGTCGTGGATGACTTGTTCACCAGCTTTGAAATATGTAGCATTGTCAGTCCAAACTGTCTTTGGTACTGAATGTCGTGCACAGAATCTCTTAAAGACAGCAACAAAAGATTCTGCTGTAAGGTCCTCCACAACATCCAAATAAACAGCTCGTGAGGCAGCACATGTAAACAGTACAATGTACATTTTTTGTTCAGTGTCACCCACCCCTACAGTCAATGCTCCTGTATAGTCAATGCCTACAGTCTCAAAGGGTCTGTTGAGAGTAACTCTCTCCTCTGGCAAAGCAGGAGGATTTGGTTTCCTATAGGGCCTAGCATGAATACGCCTACATGTGACACACTCACTCAGGACTGTTTTAACAGTGATCCTTCCCTTGGGTATCCAATAAGTTTTTCTTAATGTAGTTAGTGTCTGTGGTACCCCCATATGATATACATCATTGTGTGTTTTTCTGATTATTAATGTTGTCAAATAGCTAAATCTAGGTAAAAGGATTGGATTTTTGCTTTTGTATGACAGTTTTGATTTGTCTAATCTCCCTTTACACCTTAGAAGGCCTTCCTCATCTCTGAACAAGTTTAGATCCACAACTACTGATGGTACAGGTTCTTTTGTTTGTTTCCCATTAGTTAAGAATTCTAACTCTTTATTGTACTCTTTTTGTTGGGCTTGGCCTATCCAGTATTGGGTTGCAACTTCTGTATAATTATGATTGTTTTTATTTAGCTGTTTGTTAATTGTAGCTAAACAGTTGTGAGCAAACCTCAAACAGTAGGCTGTCACCCTGACAAGTTTGTTGAAATCAGAATACTTTCATAATTAGTGATTGGTTCAACCTTTTCATTTGAAAAGATTAAATTTAATGTCAAGTTAACTTGTTCCACAGGCCATTGGTCTGTATTACAGAGCCACTTAGGTCCCATAAACCAAGTTTTGTTTGACTTCAACAACTTGTAGGATAAACCTCTGGTCAGAAAGTCTGCTGGATTCTGTTTAGTTGGAACATAGTGAAAGTTTACTTGTAGGCTTTCATTAGCGTCAGCTATTTCTTTTAGCCTATTTCTTACAAAGATATTCTTACTATTAATGCTATCATTCCGTATCCAGGCAAGACAAATCTGACTGTCAAGCCAGACGTGGATATTAGTTATGAACACATCATAGTAAGCATCCTTAAGCAATGAAATGGTTTTAATGGCTAATGTAGCAGCCAATAGTTCCAATTGAGGTATGGTTCGGGTAGGTTTGAGAGGTGCAACTTTCCCTTTTGCATAAATTAGATGACTTTCTGTAGGGCTTACAAGATACGCACAGCACCCATAAGCTTGTGTGCTTGCATCAGCAAACACATGAAGCCTCTGGGGCTTATCCCTAAACCCACAGCACCTTTGAATTTTAATGTTCTGCACTTTTGTTAAATCAGTAGCTAACTTCTTCCAAGATTTTTGATTTTCATTTGTTATTGGATCATCCCACCCAACATTTGTCCTCCAAATTCTTGGAGGAGAATCTTTGATTTTATTGTTGAAGGCAGGAATAGACCCATAGGATTAAAAATTTTGGAAGCCTCTGATAATATTTGTCTTTTAGTATTTGCTTCCTCATCAAGTTTAAAACCTTTAGTACAGATTGAATCATGACTGTTAGAAGTTGCATCCAAATACCAGTTCATACCTAAAGTTTTGTTTGATAATGATGAATTAATGTTCTCAGTTGAGATAATATTATTCAAAGTGTTGCTATTCTTACAGGTGTTATGTAGGACTGAGTTGAGGCACATAGTATTTGTTGGTCATGCACTGTTTTGGTTTAGGTCTAGGTTGTATTCTGATAGGTCACCCAAAGGGGCTATCCCTGATGGAGTCTGAATAGCTATACCATTACCTATCTCTACTATGCCCTTATGAATAAGATTAATATAATCTGCCCCTATTAGCATTTCAATGTTAACTACTGTGTTGTTAGTGATATGTCTATCAGCTATTTTGTAGTGTTTTTTCAAATGATTTATGGTTTTTTCTAGTTTGGGTATAACCAGTTTGTTTTTGTCCTACTTTAGAAATAATAACTGCTTCAATTTTCTTGAATTTACTTTCTAAATGTAGTTCCAGGTCAATTGTCTTATAGCTATTTTTGTCCGAGTTATCCTTAACAAAGGACGCAATATTGAGGTTTTGTTCATTCGGGTTTGGTGTCAAACCCAATTTATTAACTACCTTTTTTGAAACAAATGTTTGTTGAGAACAACAGTCTATAAGACATCTCACTGGAGTGGTACTACCCTCACTATTCACTAAGTCCAAAGTAATAGTTGGTAAAAGAATCTCAGTGTTTCTTGTTACATTGTTTGAACAAGCAGAATGTCCCATGAAAGTGGCATTTTCTTGATTACCTTTGTTTAGGGGAGGTATCTTTGAGTTTGAGTATTATTGTTTGGACACTTTGGTGAATCACACATTGATGAGACATGTCGTAAACTTTTACAAAACTTACACTTGAATCTTAACCTAGATTTACAGTCTTTCTTATAATGTCCCTGGCCAGTACACTTTTTACACAGGTTCAACTGTTCACATCTTTTAGCCCTTTGGTTAAAGTCTGAATATTTGTCACACCCAGTACTACTGTGTTCATTACTTGCACAAAATTTGCAATGTGGTGTGTAAGTTGAGGCAGCAGTTACATTAAAGTTCTGTAATGTAGGTGTTCGTGTATTATAGTTGGTCACATTTGATTCTCCAGTATCAAGTTTTGTCTGTGTGGCTGTAGCTAGTTGGTCTCTGGGAACAGTCTTTGGTTTATCCATAGTCTGGGTCTTATGTGTTGGAAAATCTCTCAAGTTGTAATTAATTAGGATATTGGGGAAGTTTTCTCTTATTTGTTCTAAATTAGGATAATTTTTTCCCGTCTTTAGAATTAAATTATCTTTAACCCTCGAAGGAAGGCACCTAAGTACTATGCTTTGTATAAGCCAAGATGAAGTTTTAATATCTATCTCATTGCTAACCAGTTGTCCTATAATAGCTTCTAATTTTGTATAAAAATTTTCCATATCACTATGGTTATCTTTTATGGGTGCAAATTCAAAAATTTGTTGAGATAATTCATATACAATCATATCTTTATTAATGTAATTACGTTTTAAAAGATCAATAGCTACTTCATATGAATCCCCTACGGCTGGTAAATAGGCTATTAGGTTATAGGCTGGGCCTTTAAGGGAACTAGTTAAGTAACTAAACTTTTCAACAGTTGAAATATAAGGTTTATTACCTATTAAATTCTCAAATTTGTCAATGAAAGATGGGAATTGTACCGTGTCCCCTTCAAATGTTGGTACTAGCAAAATGGGTAACTGAGCCCTCAATTCTTGTGACTCAGGATTTTGCATGCCACTTAAATTTTGTTGAAGGTTAGCCCTACTTTGATTAAAATCAGAATTAGGTTTTTTTGGTGTTAAGTCAGTCAACCGAGACCGTAGTTCCCTTATTTGCTGTTCAATTGAGCTTACCTGATCATCATCATCAGCGTAAAGGTCTATCAATTGTTCTTCAGCCATTTCGGTTTCAACTAACTCTGAAATACTCTCATTAATGGCTATTATTTCCTTCTTTTTAATTTCTAATTTAATAATTACACACTCTATATTTTTCTTACCTGGTTGTGTAATATTGTTAAAAGTGTTCACAGCCTTTGTAACAGCTCCCAACTTTGCCCCCCTTTTCTTTTTTAACTTTTTCAATTCTGCACTGTCCATGTCTAAGTCAAAATTGTTTAACTGGGATCGTAATGAAATAGAGGACAAGAAGAAATTACCAGAGAAGAGAGAGCACAGACAAAACAGCAAGTTTAAATTTGGTTTAATCCCACCAAGTACTTATGTGTCACTCAGGTCTAAGCTTATAAGAGAATGAGACTCCTTAAATGTAAATGTTTCCTAGTTAGGCCCTAGGTTGTAGACCTAATTAGGCTTGCTCAGGTTAGGCTTAGGCTAGACCATTTAGCCTAATTCTGCAATTTTTGTTAAGTAAGGTTAAGGTTTGTAAATTCCCCACACACGGACCACCAATGCGAAAAATGCTCTGTATGAATTGGTCCACAATTAACCCACCCCTTATATCTCCAGTCTAACTATAGAGTAGATCAAGTCTAGCCTAGAGGGGTCAGCCTAGAGATTCCGGAAATGGTCCAGAGCGGGCAGATAAATTGAGGTCCACAGTAGGATTCCTCACAAGATTAGGTTAGGGCAATCTACCTTCACCTTTGTTAAGCTATGAGTTGATGCTGGGTCTTAGGTCACAATGTAGGCCTAACTTGTTTGACCCAGCTTAATTTAATGTTCTTAACTGTTTGGTGTTAAAACTCATATTAATCACTTACTTTTAGTTATTACAGTCTCTCCCTTCTCCGGTTGTCTCATTCGAGAGGTACTTTGCTGGTACGTCCTCTCGCCCCGTTCTTCGTTTTCGTTCCCCCTTTTGTTCTCCTCTTCGCGGGGCTTCTTGTACCAGCGTTGTCTTGGTTTATTCCTCGGTTGGTTGAGCGGTAATGTATCACCATTACCGAGCACGCTCCTCCCACACAGTATATAAATACTAGTATGGAGAATAACTCTGGTGAGCAACCACTTGGTTTCATCCACCCAGTTATTGACATAAAAGGAATTTAATGATTGTTAGATTAACTACCTACCTACTCAGTGAACCATTTTCGTTACCTCCCAACTACCCACTCATCAGTTTTCCATACCTAGATTTAGCTATTTGACAACATTAATCATCAGACAAACACACACAATGATGTACATCATATGGGGGTACCACAGACACTAACTACATTAAGAAAAACTTATTGGATACCCAAGGGAAGGATCACTGTTAAAACAGTCCTGAGTGAGTGTATCACATGTAGGCGTATTCATGCTAGGCCCTATAGGAAACCAAATCCTCCTGCTTTGCCAGAGGAGAGAGTTACTCTCAACAGACCCTTTGAGACTGTAGGCATTGACTATACAGGAGCATTGACTGTGGGGGTGGTTGACACTGAACAAAAAAATGTACATTGTACTGTTTACATGTGCTGCCTCACGAGCTGTTTATCTGGATGTTGTGGAGGACCTTACAGCAGAATCTTTTGTTGCTGTCTTTAAGAGATTCTGTGCACGACATTCAGTACCCAAGACAGTTTGGACTGACAATGCTACATATTTCAAGGCTGGTGAACAAGTCATCCACGATTTGTTAAGCAATGAACTCACACAATTATATATACAAATTCAAACATAAAGTGAAGTATATTCCGGTTGCCTCTCCTTGGTATGGTTCTATCTGGGAGAGGAATATACAAGCAGTAAAGAATTGCTTGAAGAAAGCAATTGGTAAAAAACAGATACACTTGTTTGAGTTGCTCACTCTCCTGGCTGAGATTGAGAACATCATTAACAATAGACCACTCATTTATGTAAGTGACAACATTAATGACCCGGAACCATTAACTCCAAATCAATTGATTCGGGGAGAACAAGTTAGTCTCCTGCCGGACTACGATATAGACTCTTCAGAAGACCCAAACTGGACTCAACGACATGATGAGCTCCAGACTAAGTTACAACATTTAACTAGAGTTAAAGCTCATTTCATTAAACAGCGGAAAACTGAGTACTTGATGGGCCTAAGGGAGAGACATAAACAAATGACTAAGAAGGATTGGTCTGACACAATTAAGGTAGGGGACCTTGTTCTCATACATGACAGTACTCCAAGACAAAACTGGCCTCTGGCTAGAGTTTCAGAACTCAGACGAGGGGCAGACGGGGTAACAAGAGTGGTCAAATTAAGGACTTCAACGGGTGACACAACAAGAGAGATTTCTCTTTTGTACCCCTTAGAGCCTGGACCCAAAACAATGGACTTTGGAGAACCTTCTCCACCGACAGTAACAACTGGAGACACTGAACTTCCAGTAACTATTCCTTTGACAGTAGGAGTGGTAACGCATCCTACTACAACATTGACAGACACAAGACCTCAGCGACAAACAGCATTAAAGGCGCGACTAGTTTTACAACAAAAAATAGATGCTGGGGAATTGTAATTTTATCTTCTAACTTTCACTTTTCCTTTTCTTTGGTAAAGACCATAGACAGTTTCATCTTATGGATGTATATTTTCTCTTCTAATTAAATGCTACATCTTCTCCATGAGATGGTGAGGATAGTCACTGTTAATCAGATTAACAGGCATTTACAGTCAAATAGTTAGCTAGTCTACACTCAGACATAAAAATTGGTGACATTGACACCAAAATTTTTATCTCCCGGGGCCCCCAGTATATGGAAAACTGATGTGAGTAGTTGGGATGTAACGAAAATGGTTCACTGAGTAGGTAGGTAGTTAATCGAACAATTATTAAATTCCTTTTATGTCAATAACTGGGTGGATGAAACCAATTGGTTGCTCACCAGAGTTATTCTCCAGTCTCCACACTAGTATTTATATACTGTGTGACAAGAGCGTGCTCGGTAATAGATATACATTACCGATCAACCAACCAAAAAAACCAAGAGGACGCTGGTGGAAAAAGCCCCGCGAAAAGGTGGACAAGGGAGAACGAAAACGAGGAACGGGGCTACAAGACGGAACGAGAGAAGAGAGAAGAACAAACAACGGAAAAAAGATCCCCACCAGCAAGTACGCTCTCAACAATTAAACAAAAGGGGAAAAGGGACTCTAATAACTAGTAGTAAGTGACTAATTGTGTTTTTAACCCAGTTAGAAGTAAACGCAGTAAATTAAGCTGGGTCAGACAAATTAGGTCTACATTGTGGCCTAAGACCTAGCATCAACTCATAGCTTAACAAAGGTGAAGGTAGATTGCCCTAACCTAATTTGGTGAGGAATCCTACTGTGGACCTCAATTTATCTGCCCGCTCTGGACCATTTCCGGAATCTCTAGGCTGACCCCTACAAGGCTAGACTTAATCTACTCTATAGTTAGACTGTGGATATAAGGGGTGGGTTAATTGTGGACCAATTGATACAGAGCATTTTTCACATAAGGTTTAAAATGAATGGTGAAGTAATTGAGGAAGTACAAGAGTTTAAGTAATTGGGTCAAACTATTACCAGCTCCTTGAGTGATGACTCGGATATAAGAAAACAATCTCGAAGCCTGTATGCTAAAGCGAATATGACCATAAGGAGCTTTCGTTTCTGTACAAGTGAAGCTAAAGACACACTCTTTCGTACTTTCTGCAGTAATATATACGGTCTGCAACTCTGGGTGAATTATAAAAAAGGTTCTGGCAGTACCCTAAATTTGCTGTACAACAGTTCTTTTAGACTCTTACATAAATTACCCCCGAGATGCTCAGCTTCGCAAATGTTTGCTACCCGCAATGTCCCGAGCTTCCCGGAGGTAACAAGACGTGCTCAACACATTCTAATGCAAAGAATTAAAAATCAACCAACCCGATCATCCAAGCTATCCATGAGTCCTGCCATTTATCCTCTAAGGCCTAAGCTATGGACTTCTTGGTACGAAAACGTCTGTCTGTAGCTCCACTTAACTTCGACAGTGCAGTATTATTTCTAATCAGTTGTATATATTTCTACCCTTAGTGTATGAACTGTCATTGTATTAATAATATTTGCAATATGGACTATAGTCTGCCAATAAACCTTTTCATTTTCATATAGCAAAATTGGGGTAGAGTTGCCAGATGCTCTTATTACGAAATGTATTTAAATCAATATATTTATTTAAATACCTTAACACGTGTACATATATATGTAATAATAACAATAAGTCAATATTTAAATTTAACACATTGTGGTTTGTCAAGCCATAGTTCTGGCGGGTTATCTAGCTATGTTGCTCGACATAATACTTAATACTATTTAAATTCGGTTGTGATGTCCGTTACAATAAGAGAGAACTTTATAAATTTAGACAATGAGGAAACCTGTAAACTGTGGAGAGACTTGCTTGGTACTATATACGATGCAGGCAGGACGGAGGGGACAATCGCGAATCTCCGAACTACTGAAATTACACCTTTTTTGAAAAGACTGTGTAGTGTGTAAGATGCATGCGTTTGTAGTAAGGGATATAGTGAGAAGCGCGTGTTTGAGAGTATGCTGGACTGCTCACAGGTAGACGTGACATGTAAAAAGGCCAGATGAAGGGGACAGTGATGGGAGAAACAGGTTCAGACACTTCCTGCCTTCTGTTGGAATGCCACATACAAACTCCTTATATATATATATATATATATATATATATATATATATTATATATATATATATATATACCATTCAACTGCAAAGAACACGCAGTTAAATAACGTAAAGAACGACGCTTGTATAGGAGATATTCCGACTCTTGTAAATATGCATAGCGGTTATTATGAGTCAGAAGTTATAATGAGATCGATGTACAGTTCCCTCGAATGATCTGTTAAATAATTTTAAATTAAATGTTAGGCTCTTACGCCATTGCAGAATCGAATATCGCGTGATGATACAACTTTCAGTTTTACGTTTTAATACAAGTGAAAAAGCGTATGGTGCGTTCTATGAGTACATTATTATGATTGAAGTATTTTTGTGGCCATTTGTACAGAAATGATGTTTTTATACGAGATCTGATATCATAAGGTATTAAATTATAAGATTTAAACGTTGTATAACGGTAGGCTTCAGTCTGTAAAGACATGATTGGTACAGCTAATTACAAAAACAATAACCATGAACATTCTGTGTGATTGATGTAAATACTGGCATGACTGGTGTGAAAACAAATACGTTTATTATGAGAATTATGAGGAATTGTGAACAGCCGTTAAATTAGAGAAATGATAATTAAAGTAATGTGAATAGTCCTAACTATAACTACAAGTAGAAAGGTTCTTAATGAAAAATCTCAACTTTCAGTACCTATTTCCCACTGCATCTATTTAAAAATGACAATCCACACAAATTCGACATCCCGTTTTCTTTAATTGCATCTAATAAGAAATTTTTTTTACCCGAACCTACTTATTGGATGTTATATATATATATATATATATATAATATAAATATTATATATATATATATTATATATATATATATATATATATATATATATGATAAAATAATAATATAATAACAAGATAGTAGCAGCTAATAGTCGTTAAAAGAAAGTTAAACTTAACTACTAGTCTCAAAACAGTTACTGTGCGAAAATATAGCAAGATTGGGTAGAGTTTCAGATGCTTTTATTACGAAGGGAATTGAAGTCAATATATTTAATTTAAATACTCTTACACGTGTACATATATATGTAATAATAACATAATCAATATTAGTAATAATATTTAAGTGGATGTTTAGAGGAGGATAACAGAATTGATGCTTCAGTTTCAAAGCTGCGTTACGCAGCTTGATGTTCTTTTTAACATATGCACTTTTATAACGAAATTTGCTGTATAGTAAAATTATTAATTCACATACCAGAAGATGGCAAGTGAAAGTGAATGTGATGGTATATATCGGTGTAAATAACAGAAAACTACATATTTAAAAGTAAATAAACAAATATGCGTGTACTATAAGTATATATTGTATTTGAAGATCATCTCGTTTGAAAATAAGCCAGTTTCCCTTAAAAAAGAGAGAAATTAATTTATTTAGATTAAAATAATAAATATTCATTTTATTTTTCATAATACAGATATTAAACAAAGAACTTGTTTTTCGATTTAAAATATGTTCGATCTGATTTTGATTTATGTATTGTTCGCAATTTGTTAACAGACGAAAATTGATTGTGTTGATGCGCAATCTGGTTAGGCTTATTAAAACTTTTCAGATATTCATTTTAAGTTTTCATTTCTACTGTCTGGCGGAATTTGCCTGAACAGAAAGTACTTGAATGTATGTATGTATTTGCATGTTTGTTCTTGTTTGCCTCATGAAAGAACTTTTTTGAAGGAGGAAGGCGAGGCTCAGTCCTTTCTTAATTTTTTTTTTCCACTTTTTTTTCCCCCCTCTTGTCTTTCCCCCTTTTTTTTTTTTTTTTTTAAGAACCATGAAGGACACCTCATAAAGGAGGGACCACCATGAAGGAAGGTGGTGGAGGACCTCCATGAAGGACGGTGAGGGGGGGAAATTTTCAAATTGATCCATTCTCTGTCTCCCTTTTTGCGGCTATACTACTAATGCAATTGAATAAATTTTCATTTGGATAAACTTATTGAATACATATGAAGTTTCATCATTGTTCATTTCTTCCTTTTATTTTTTAAACTGCTCTAATTTGAAACCAATTGATTGCGTATCACGAGATTATTACATAAATTTTTCACTAGAATTAAACATTAACGCCTAGAGAGGACTTATATCTAGAGGTATACTTATGCAACGCACCTCGGGCGCCGAGTTGGACTAGAGTAATGTAGTAATTAGTAACTATATAGTGGCATACGTACTTATAAATAGTGTCTACTCTCTTGTGACTAAATTTATTTCAGTACATTATATTTATACATTGAATGTGCTACAGTATGTACGACTATTACTGTATAAATAATTATTGATAAAATATGTTTTTATTGAATTTAAAATAAAGTATCGGTATCGGCAAAATAGTATCGTTGGAAAAACGAGTATCGGTATCAGCCAAAATTCTGGAATCGGTACATCCCTAGTTTAGAGTAAGATTAGGAACTAGTTTCTCCATTATTTTCCAAGTGTAACTAATGCTATATCTCTCTCTCCTCCTCTCCAGTGAATATAGGTTTAATTCGCGTAACCTTTCCCAGTAATTTAGTTCTTTGTACCCATTGATCTTGGCTGTGAAGCTTTTCTGAATCCCTTCTAGTTGTGTAATGTTTTCTTTTTTATATGGGCATGTTAGGACCGAGCAGTATTCCAATTTGGGTATGATCAGGGTTTTCAGTAGAGGAATCATTGCATTCCTATCCCTTGGTTTAAAGGTTCTCAGTATCTGCCCAGTTACTCTCTTTGCTCTGTTTACTGCTATCTTATTTTTTGTTTCAAATTTCGCATCATCAGTCATTACAACCCCTAAATCTTTTGCTTTAGAATTTCTCCGAATTTCCTGTCCATTTAGGGTATAATATTCCATGGATTTTATAGGTCCTCTTTTTTTTCATACCGTAACAGCTGAAATTTCTCAGTGTTAAACTACATATTGATGTTTTCCGTTCATTTGTAGATTCTGTTCATGTCTGTTTGTAGAGATCCAATATTTTCTGGGTTTCTTATTTTTCTACTGATCTTTGTGTCATCGGCAAGGGATGTTACTGTGCTATCTCTGGTAACGTCCTCATCTATGTCAGTTAGCATGATTATGAAGAGTCTTGGAGCTAATACTGCTGTTCCTTGGGGTACTGAGCTGAGGACCTCTGATTCCGATGAAGATACTCCTTGTACTGTAACGACTTGCCACCGCTCACTAAGGAAATTATATATCCATTTCCTACTTTTGCTGTTATTCCCATATATTTCAGTTTATGTCACACTTGTCGAACGCTTTGGCAAAGTCTGTGTATATTACATCATAGTTTTCATTACTTTCAAGTGCATCAATAATGTTGTTGTAGTGTTCCATTAGTTGTGATAGGCATGATCTGCCTGACCGAAACCCATGTTGGTTATCATTTAATTTTTTCTGAGTTTCCAAAAAAGCCATAGATTTTCTGTCTAACTATTCTTTCAAATATTTTAGTGAGATGAGTTTGTAAGCGACACTGGCCTATAGTTTTTGGCCTCGGATCGATCTCCTTTATATATTGGGACTATGTTCGCGTTCTTCAGGATGCCCGGTATTTCTCCTGCGTCTAGTGATCGTCTCCATATCCAATATAGCTGCTCAGCGATTGCTGCAGTTTTTGATCAGTGTGGCATTCCATTTGTCCGGTCCTGCTGTTGAGTGTGCTTTCAGTTTCCCTATAGCTTGTGTAATCTCATCTGTCATAAAGTCGAAGTCCGTTATACTTTCCCCTTGTAGTTCTTCTTCAAAGAACGCGTTTCTATCGCATATCAGTTTCAGTTTTTGGGATACTGAAAGATGATTCGTACTGAGCTCTTAATATTTCGGATACTTCTGTTAGATCATCAGATAGATATATATATATATATATATATATATATATATATATATACATACAGGGTGGCGCAAAAGTCAGGAACCATAAGGACATTTTATTAAATTATAATAAATGTTCGAATTGGTAGCCTTCCACTTGGAGACACTTTCTGACGCGTTGAATGCATGATGTTTGATTGGTACTGATTTTGGCACACTCAAAAGTGATTTTATCCTTTAGAGAACGTATGGTTCTAGGTTGATCAGCATAGACTACCGACATGAGATGGCCCCACATGAAAAAGTCAAGAGGCGTGAGGTCTGGAGACCTAGGTGGCCATTCGACGGGCCCTCGCCGTCCGATCCACTTGCTTGGGAATGTTTCATCTAAAGAGCTCCGGACGATGGTTGCGAAATGTGGTGGTGCACCATCCTGCTGAAACTACATCTCCGCCCGTTCTGCCAATGGAATGTCGTCTAGTATGGGGATTAGAAATGTTTGCAGCATATGCAAATATGTTTCACCTGTTACATTGCCGTCGAAAAAGTACGGACCGATTAACCGATCCCCCTAGAGCGCAGCCCACACCATAATTCGTGGATCGAATTGCACATGTCCTTCCTCCATCCAGTGGGGGTTCTCATTGGCCCAGTAGCGTGCATTATGCCTATTGACACGACTGCTGAGGTGAAATATCGCTTCGTCGCTGAACATGATCCTTCGTTGAAGCTGTTGATGTAGAAACCACTGGCAGAACTCCACACGACGGTCTGTGTCGTCACCGTGCAATTCCTGAACGAGTTGGATTTGTAGGGGTGGAAACGATTTGTTGTAAGAATTCGTTGAATGGATCTTCTGGAGACAACCGTTTCCTGGGATAACCTTCTTAAGGACTTACGTGGGTGTTTTCGAGGTGATTCAGTACCGTTAGTGATGTTGCTGCATCGGTTGAACTTTTTGGCCGGCCACTACGCGGCTGATCATGAACAAGTCCCGTAAACAGTTTTCCAACTGATGCCTGAACAACTGGCGGCCTCTCAGGGTGTTTGTCATTAAAAGCAGTAGCAAATGATCGGTGTGTGTTACCACGCCTTGCACACATTAAAACTATCTCCATCCGTTCACCTATTGTCAATTTCTGTGCCATAGGTTCAACAATCTTTTCAATCTGAAAAGAACAAAACACATATTAAATCACAAATTATTAAAATGCGCCTATGGTTCCTGTCTTTTGCGCCACCTTGTATATATGAGATGAATTTCACAATAAAACATGTGAAGTAAATTGTTATAGTGAAAAAGTCATACTCAAGTCCCTACTTGGCAGATGATGTCGAATGATACCAGTTGGCGAAACTTAAAAAAAATTATCTTGATGAAACATATTAATATAACCCACGCAGAAGCGAAGAACACCCTTAGAGAGACCGAAGAAAGGAAAGTAGTATTTTTTTCCACCGTTCCTTTCGCTTGAAGAAGTACACTTTTACAATAACTTACGAAGATGTAGAATTCGGAGCGAGAAATTAAACAATAGATTGAAGGATTTAATCCGCAGTAGTAACTGGATTAATAAAAGTAATTTTAGTAATATTGTTTACCTGTCTTCTGGGGACTCTTCCCATGAGCTAGACTTCAATACAAAATGTGTTTTAGGTTATGGTTTGTGGCTCTCAGTCCCCAAAAAACCCTAGTACAGTAGTAGTTTACATATTGGAGAATTTTTTGTCAGTTTTGAAATATATAGTGATGTATGCGAAAGTGATGTGGCTTTAGCTAAAGTGTGTGTGTGTGTGTGTGTGTGTGTGTGTTTGTGCTTTAAATAATGAGTTTTGAATCAAATTATCCTCAGAGGGATGATAAAGTCCTAAAAACACTTAAAAATAATGATTCCTTACATATTACTATAGCTGATAAATCTAATTCGATCGTCCTCATAGACAAAAATAATTACACTGAAAAGATGACTATTTTACTGACTCCTACTATATTTAGTCAAAACACAAATTTAACAATCATACGAGACCTAGTAAGCTATAAGCTATCAAAATGGTTAATTAGTTTATTAACTCATTTGGTTGGATCTGTTCCTGAATTCCATGTTATGAATAGGATGGATCTTATTAAGAAAATGAAGTTTGCTAATGATCCTAATTTCAAACTTATTAGTTTTGATGTACGTTTGTTGGATCACCTGAAGATCAGGGCCCCCAGCCTTCTTTAGTTAGCCTTGTAAGCTAACTAACAAAAATATCACGACCTAACCTAACCAATCGTTAGGTCAACTGTACGCCCTTGACGATTGGTTAGGTTAGGTCGTGATATTTTCGTTAGTTAGCCTCATAAAGCTAACTAAAGAAGGCTGGGGGCCCTGATCTTCAGGTGAACCCGTTTGTTATTCACAAAAGTCCATGTTCATGACTTACTTGACTTTCTGAAAGTTAAGATTTCCGAGTATTCTTCTCCTGTTCAATACAACACTCGGAGCAAGTGTATTTTACGTCCCCCTGTGGTGTCTAGTGTAGTTTACGTTCCCCTACATTATCCTAGTGTAGTTTACATTCCCCTACATTATCCTAGTGTAGTTTACGTTCCCCAACTTTGACCCAGGTAGTTTCTGTCCCCTTTTGCGTCAGGGCGTAAACTACGCTTACTCCCCACACTCTTACTGAAATAGGTGCTACTGTAGTATGCGGTCTACCTACGATTCGGCAGTCTACCTTTTAATTATAGCTTCTTATCTTCTTATTATTTTATTATTAGGTTAATTGTACGCTCTTGACGATTGGTTAGGTTAAGTCGTGATATTTTCGTTAAAACTAACGAAAATATCACGACTTAACCTAACCAATCATCAAGGGCGTACTGTAGTATGCGGTCTACCGTTAAGTATGCGGTAGTAGTATGTTTAACTTCTTTAATAATTCCTTAATTGTGTAAATTAAATTATAATTCCTTTCAATTCATTTTCAATTCCTTTTAAATATTTTGAACGGTAGACCGAATACTACAGTAGAAACTTAACGGTAGACCGCATACTACAGTAGAAACTTAACGGTAGACCGCATACTACAGTAGAAACTTAACGGTAGACCGCATACTACAGTAGAAACTTAACGGTAGACCGCATACTACAGTAGCACCCTGAAATATTAAGCTTTGCGTCAAAGATTGTAAATTTCAGTTTGAAGATAAGTTTTATGCCATCTTGTTTGGATTGGGGATGGGAAATCCCCTCACCTATATTACAGACATGTCAACTCTCATCTCTCACGGATTTTAAGTCTCAAACTCCCTTATGTGATGTGGGATATGTTTCCAGTTATCAAAATTAAGCACAGGCAAAATCAGGCAAAATCTCACGAATTTTCATAATTCAAGTTTGACGGCTCTGATATTAGCTAATTTACGCGTATACTTTTGAAAGTAGAATTTTGCCCACTGTTGTTAATTTCAACCTTGTTTGGTACCGGTATATAGATGATGTCTTATACCTTTGGCCTCACAATTTGGATGTTTGATGAATTTCTTTTAGGTTCAGTAATTTAGTTCCATCCGTTAAATTTACTGTCAAAAAAGAAAATGATGAATGCTTATCATTTCTGGCTCTAAAAATCCGGAGATGCATAAATCAATACAAATTTAAAGTTTTCCGTAAGCCTACTAATACTTCTTTTGTTAATTTTTATTCTGACCTTCACCCCTCGATGAAGGTCATCTATTTTTTCTTCTATACTGTATTTCTTAGAGCATTGAGAGTTGTTAGCTAATTTTTGAATTTGAATTAATTCTTGAATTTTTAGATTCTGAGTTCAACGCAATACTATGAACATTGATATTAAATCATGTTATCCTATTCCATTCCTAGATAACTGTGTTAGGAAAGCTAATAATAGGTATTATAATAGTGTAATTGTAAATGAATTTGATCCTAAAAATATCCTTAGCCTACTTAACCATATAAATTTTAAACTTCTTCCGATCTCACCTAAAACAGTTGGCATTAACGTAGTCTTAAGTATAATAATGCGACTAAATCTCGCCTAATAAAGGATAGCCCTGATAATGCTGTTGGCTGTGATTATTCGACTGGATGTACAAAATGTAAATCAGTTTATATACGTAGGTCACTGGAAAAACTTTAGATATCAGGGTAAAACAGCATAAATATGCGTGTAGAACAGCAAATAATTCTAGTGAATTGTTTAACCATATGTACAGATGTAATCAAGGTATTAAGTGAGAAAGTTGTAAAGATATAATTGAAAGGAATATTCTGGGGTATGCATTCATGTATTTTAAAAATAATTTCAGTAATAACAGTTCGGCAACGTACGATAGTGACCATATCTTCTTAAAATACCTTTTGCCCTTTAATTTTGTTTTGATTACAGAGGCATATACAGTATTTTTGGCTTCTTGCCTTTTCCCTTCATTCCCTGAAATACACGAAAGGCTTTTGAATCCTTTTCTTGTGGGGGTGCAATATATAGTGGACACCCCCCAATTCGATATTTTTGGGGATCTACCATCGTCGAATTAAAGGAATTTACGAATTAACCGAAATGTATGAAATGTGTCCTATAATTCGCACTTTCAGAAAATCTATTACCCCAAATTCACCCCCCCCCCCCCCAATAAAAGTTCCCCACCCCTGATATAGAGCATGTAGAAATTTCATGCTTTTATTTCCACTAATAAAGAAATAAAAACCTTATAAAGTGTCACATGTTTAAAAATCACTATATATATGTATAGTGTGTATATATATGATGCAAAACCACAAGGAAAAGGAGAAATGATTCCAAGGCCTTTCGTGTATTCAGAAGTACACCTCGTCAGGGAATGACGAGATGTACTTCTGAATACACGAAAGGCCTTGGAATCATTTTTCCTTTTCCTCGTGGGTTTGCATCATTCATTTATTTCACGTGTTTAAATGTGAAATTCATTCCATATATATATATATATATATATATATATATATAAGCAGGGAACCACAGAGAAGCGGAAAAATAAAACACGAAGTCCAAGCGCTTTCGTGATATATTCACATCCTCAGGGACAAGGGAGAATTATATTATATATATATATATATATATATATATATATATATATATAGAGAGAGAGAGAGAGAGAGAGAGAGAGAGAGAGAGCCTTTGATCCAGAATATGCCTGCAGTTAAATTAGAAAAAACCCGAGCAAGAATTATGGCTCCATGTCCAACATTACACAACCACTAACTTTAATCATTTTCAAGTATGAGATATATTAGTTTCACAGAATATAAACTCAGATTTATTATCGACATATTAAGCCTCAATAAATCAAAATGGGTAGACAAATTTCACTGGAACAATGAAAGAACAACGCTCTCTTTGTTCCATTCGATGGAATAATATAATTTACGAGTTTCAAATTTCTTCTCTGACGTTGAAAAATATTGGGCCTTGTTATCAAATTTTTTTTTAAAGTTTATATAAATTTTTCTGAGAAAAATGTGAATTTTATTCATAGAAAAGTTTGTGAATGACTTAAAATATAAAAACTTTCGGCACAGCTTTTAATTAAAACCAAATTTTTTTTAATAAGATTTCGGTGTATGTTTTTTTTAATGAAACACCTTGTTTGTTTCATATACGTATATATATAAAAAATAAAAATGTCTGATAAAAACCATATATTAAAAAACAGTAGATTGGTGATATTTCCTAAACATCGTAAGCGAAATTTCCCTAAAATTTATTTATTTTTTAATCTTTCGCTTTAGGCCTAATTTCAATCAGTACTAGTGATGTACCATTCCAAAATTTAACCGATGCCGATGCCGTTGCCGATTCTTTGCCTATATTTTAAAAAATCAATTCTCTTCATAAATTTTACTAATCGAATGTAAAAACTTTCAATGTTCATATTTTTAAATTTCAAATTTGTTCAAATGTTTTTCTTTAGCTCACTCCACAATATACAGCACCAGAATTTGTTACTTATATACCGTAACTCAAATGATGTTAAAAAGTTTCATTACTCAGTAAAATGATAAACTAATGTTATTTTAGTTTCATAAATTGAATACCAATATTTAAAGTAATTGTTTTTCCTTATGTTAAAGGTATTTTCGGATCTTTTCCGTTTGACTGCCGCCATTGAAACATAAGAGGTGAGTGCCCCCAGCCTTCTTTACTTAGCCTTATAAGGCTAACTAACGAAAATATCACGACCTAACCTAACCAATCGTTAGGTCAACTGTACGACCTTGACGATTGGTTAGGTTAGGTCGTGATATTTTTGTTAGTTAGCCTTATAAAGCTAACTAAAGAAGGCTGGAGGCCCTGATCTTCAGGTGATCCCCTTATTTTTCTGAGTACACGATTAAAACTTAAAAATTAAGCATGGATATTGAAAGTAATTAAGATTGTTTATAAGAAACAAAATTTGAAGGGGAAATTAAGAAAAGCTTTTTTATAAAGTAACTTATTTTGTATCATCAAGACATTTCAGTTAAAATACAAAATACAAAACGTTTGATTGTTTCAATGGCGGCAGTCAAACGGAAAAGATCCATATTTTCTTTCTTCAGCAATGTCAACAACAACAAAATTCTTCATTAAAATTTCAAGTCCCTGGTGCCCAATTTGAATATAAAAAAATGGATATATAATTTGGCTTCATAAAATTATTAAAATACTTAAAATAAAGTCAACATAATAAGATGGCTTAATATATAAATTATAAAGTACGCTTAATATAGAATTATTATTGATATAGAGTAGGAGATTACAATAGTATGAAATATTTGAGATTAGCTAGTTAGAGAAAATGTAAATTTATGGGCAACTTAACTTATTAAGCTTTCCCTTTTTCGTGAATATAAACTATTTTTACATAATTACACTTTCAAATGAATATAAATCGTCATAAATACTGTTTTTTGTCTGTTCAATTTTTCTATAAATATAGCTTTTGTTTTGTATGAAAATTTTAAAATTTCAAAGAATCGGTGAGAGAATCGATTAAATTTGTCCGATACCGATGCAAAAAAAAAGGCCGATTCTGCCGGTGAAGATGCCGATGCCGATTAATCAGTTCATCACTAATCGATACATAACACTGGTCAACACTCATTTTATTGCCAATCATATTAGAGTGATTTTGGGGTAACTTTGTGGTGCTGATTCCGAATATGACATCGGTTTTGCTAGATTGGCTCTAATTTATGAGATAATTGGTACCCCATTGAAACACGTAAAAATGCAAAAAACTTAATGTTCAGGCGGAGCCTACTTACAAATCGCATTGAAATTGTCTCAAATCTTACAAAAGTAAACACATGAAATACATAATGGCATTTTATTCGGTCTCACCATCTAGAATGTTCCGGTAGTTTCCCATATGCACGCGTTATGGTTACGTTTCTTATTAATTGAGGGTATTCATTATCTCAAGAACTAGAGCCAAATCGGAAAAACTACTTTCATTTTGGAATTCAGCAACCCCAAAATACCCTAAATTCGTACGAATTTCCTTGGCAACGAAAAAAAAAAATTTTTTTTGTTGACCTGTGTAATCGTACAAAAACTTATAAAATTAATTTATAAAATTATGTTTTAACGTTCGTAAAAGTTTCTACATTAGACATAATTCAGGTTTGACTTCGTTCTGTAAAATTATTTTAGCTACTTACCTGGCTTTGGAATATGGTCATCAATATGTCTGAATTATACAAGATTTAATCGTAAGTCTGTATTATTAATGACTTCTCTACTTTATAATCGGATGAAGAGCTGTTCTTTTCGAGTTTATTTCCTACGGTCTAATGAATAAGAAATGTTTGCTTATTTATATGAAACGTCCAACCAAAGTTAATTATTCATTATGTCAGTTGATTGATTAGCTTTTGAGAATACTGTTTACTTATGTGTCACCTATCTACAATATAGGTTTGCCAACTCTCCAGTTTCATTCAGTCTCGAGCTTTATTTTCCAAGTAAAACTTAAAGTGAAATCTCCCGCTTTCAATTTATATAAAGAATAAAAATTAAACATTTCGTTTTAAATTCGATTTCATATACTATTTAGTAAGGAAGTCATTCAGGAACCAAAATTGCAGTTAATGAGCGTCTGCAAATGATCAACAAACATAATTATCAAGGTAAGTTAGTAACAAGAAAAGGTCGTGTTGTAAATCTTCGATTTTTAAATTTAAAAGTTGGCAACTCTGTTACTTTATTGTAAATGTGAAGTAATATCAGTATCATACAAAGTAAATTCATTTTCAGTAAAGTAAATTTCTGTTTAAATTCAGTATACATATACTCTGACATACATACCAATTGTATTTATTTGTACTGTATACTGACAACATTCTTTAACAAACTCTATCGTTCTCACATTGTTAAAGGTACAACAAATCTTAGTCTTATGAATGCGTCCATTGCGTATATTCTAGACCCACCTTGAGATGAGTTTAAAATCTTTTGCTTCAGTTATCACGATATAAACACATTTTTTGAAGTTTGAGGAAAAACAAAAGAAGTCTGTCCTCACAACCGTACCCCACTTCTCTGTTATGTGTGCCAAAATTAGTTGATTTATTCCGGAAACCCGCTGATACAACCATTAAGTCGTGTATTGTAAGATAGCTAGTAATTTAAGATGAATTACTTTATATAAATAAAATTTGAAAATTCATCGATATCTCTCCTTATCTTTATCTTATTTTATTTATGAAAAATAATTGAGAGAGATGTCGCTAAAGTCGTTAAATTTGCCTTTTGGAAGAGCGGAAAAATTTTCTGGGCTAATTTCATTCTCTCGTCGTGACATTTAATAGAAAAGTTATTTTGGCTTAGTCTTAGTTAGGTTAGGTTGGATTGGGCTAGCATAAGTTAAGTTAGGCTTAGTTATGTTATGTAATGTCAGATTAAATTAGTTTATTACAGTATCGATCCAAAATTTTCATGGAAAATCATTAAAAACTAAATTATTTTTTCCATTAAAAAAGTTAATTAATGGGTAACTAAAGATAAATAAATAAAAATAGGAAAAAATTCATTTCAAACAATATTGATATATTCATACAACCCATTTTGGAACAGTTATTTATTCTCTACAAAACAAGATAGCATTGTTGGTTCAGGACCTTTATTTTAGTTGTAATTTACAACATTTGCTAAAAAAAAAAATGCCAAAATGTTTGTAAATTGTGGCATTATTTATATGCATGCCACTGCCGAGAAAGGATTTATTTTGTCGATTCAACCTTATAAATTGGTTTTGTAGTAATGCCTAGTTAAGAAGATTAATAATGATATTTCTTAAAGATTATAATGTTTTTTATAAATGTTCAAATTACGATAAATTATAGTTTGTTTGGATTGAAATTGTATTTAATGAGAATGTTTTGGGTTGTTTAATTGAAATTATAATGATTGTAATAACTTTAATAAAGGCACCGAGAGAAATGGCTGAGTATTTCGAATTAAACTTTTAATTATAGTTTTATATAGTCGTTTGGAAAAGATAAATTTAAGATGTCTGTTGTAACTTCTCAGAGATTTGTAACGGTTTTTTTATATATGGTGTGGGTGTGTTTCGGTTGGGTATGGGGGAATTGGGGGAAAAGTAGGGGGAAAACCTCTACAAGGTACCATAAAGTTCCTACATACGGGGAGTTGAATTCTAGAGGTTGTTCAGGCAGGATCACAGTTGTTGGGGCTCTCAAATTTGTAAGTATAGCTTGTCAGTTTAATGTAAATCGAAAATTACCAAATTCTCTCTCTCGGTGCTGTTTTATGTATTAACTTTCGACCTCGCCCTAATAACCTGTAAATGTAATTAATTTAGTGTTTCAAATAAAAACTAAAATAGGCCTGCCGGCGTGTTCTTTCGAAAGTCCTTAAGGTTGTGTCGGTGTTAAATTCGACTGTTATAGCTGGACAGATACTTAATTACCTGTTGCATCCCTAATATATCGGCTAAATAGGCTCTTTAATAATCTAAACACTACAGTTTTTATGAAAAGTAGGTTTTAAAATACGTTTTGCGTATCGAATGTGTACAAGAAATAAAACACACATTTTGAATTGCTATTTTTAAGCCTAGTATTTGTCCATGCTTTAATTTTAATTGTTTTAAAATTAAATTTCAAAATATTTTAATTAAAATTTAAATTTTAATTCAAAATTATTTTTTTAAATTTATTTAGAGTATTTTGATAATTTATATTACTTTAAAATTAATTTGAGTTTTAATTAATTTTTAAATTCAATTAATTTATATTAAAAAAAATGTGAAATAATTTTTAACTAGACCCACCAGCCCAATTTATCGGTTTGACCTATACAGACATATCGACACTCTAATAACCAAACATAGCCTAAAGGGACTAACCTAACTTAACCGTTTGTTGAAATCTCCAGTTTAGGTGGTTTCAATGTTCACCACCACCTTTGGCTTTCTTCCCATTTCATTAATATCCCTGGTGAACTAGCTTTCAACTTTTCTGTTTTGAATGACCTAGAGCAGATTGTACAGCACCCTACTCGTATCCCCAATCGCCTTGGAGATAGGCCCAAAATTCTTGATTTATTTCTCACCACTCATACTTATTCTTACTCTGTCAAACTTTTTCTCGGATGGACTCCTCCGACCACAATCTTATATCTGTTTCCTATCCTATTGCTACAGTTTGGCCTTTGGATCCTCCCAAGAGATGCCTTTGGCACTTTGGCGCCGCTGATTGGGAGGCTCTTAGGCAGTACTTCTGTGATTTCCCATGGAATGATTACTGCTTCCGTGGCCGGGGCCCCTCCGAGTGTGCTGAGCGCATCACGGAGGTGATTCTCTCGGGCATGGAGACGTACATTCCATATTCTATTCCTACTACTAATCCCCCCAAAACCTTGGTTTAACTTTGCTTGGTCTAACGCTACCCACAACAAAGACGAGGCTTTCAGAAGGTACCATTGCCATCCAACTCCTGACACTCACTGAAATTATATTTCTGCCCGAAATGGTGCAAAATCTGTTCTTCGACTCGCCAAAAATTCACCTTTCTACTATCTCTGATTGGGGCAGAGAAAATCTTGTGGCTTTCAACGCTTCAAAAACTCAGTTTCTTCATTTGTCTACTCGTCACAATATCAAAGAAATGGAGAAGAGGTACCAAGGAAGGAATGTAAATATGATGGCGGACTATTGTTGGATGCTGAAAAGAGATAGTTCCGGCGAAGCGAGTTGCACAAGAAAGTCAACAAACCGCAAATTTAATCCTGTGTACACCTAAAAATTCGCATGAATGTGATGACTTGTACTATTTACTACCTCCTTGTTCTACTTCAGCACAATTTGGTAAGTAAAATGACTGTTTACATATATTTATGTATACAGTCACCCTAAAGTGTATACATTCATCCTAAAATGTAAGTTAAAGCGCTGGATTAGAATCAGAGAAAATGGTTTTTGTTTTTTAGAATTTGTCCAAAATTGTGGCGTAATAGAGCAAACGTGAGGCTATTTTCGAAATCAGCGTCAAAAAACGATTCAGAAACAGCTATCATCTTCAAAAAAACATCGTAAAATTTGTTCACAAATGCAGAGCGGTGTGGTCTGCAGTTGGTAGAAGCTATAAATTTGTAAGGCAAGTGAGTGTGAATATTATTTACGGTGACATTTTGTTGTGGATGGCCGAGATGCAGGGCCGGCTCAAGGCCCGGCTAACCGGGGGCAACGCGCAATGTACTGGGGTGTGCCGGAGAGAATAAAACTTAATAAATTAATAAAAAGAAACCCAAAATATAAAGATCGTAGCAATTTTGTCAATAGGAAATGACCTTGGCAGAAATGCTCGTATGAATATGGAAAGTGCTATAAAAAAAATTGTAATTCTAAAGTCAAGGAAAAAATATTTTAGTTACGATAATGTATGGATTTGAATGTCTATTGTTGCGTCTTAAGGGCGCTGAAATTCAATTTGACTGGGACACTGACAAGCCTTGAGCCGGCCCTGCGGTGAGATGTGTAGAATGACGTGAGAAAAGGAAAGATTCTGATGACAATGAAAGCATTTGTGATCACTTTATATAAAAGTGATAAGAGAGAGTACAAGAATTAATCGGTTTAGTTGTATACAGAGTGTACCGAGTAAGGTGTATGGATGGATACTGTATGAGAGAGTAAGGAGGGTAACTAAGGGTATGATCGTTACTGAGCAAGTAAGTTTCAGAAAAGTCAGAGGGGATTATGAGTGAAGTCTTTGTAGTACAACAGTTAATGAAGAAAGAATAGAGATTAAAGATACTGTTTACGGATTTTGGCGATGAGGTGAGAAGATAGAGTATGGCAAGTGTTCGGTATAGTTGGTATGTTATCGAAGTAGTGTAAAATTTATATAAGAGTCGGGTATTTGTAAGAGCGAATTGTACTTTGAGTGATTGGAATGAAATAGATATAGGTGTTAGACAAGGCTATGTAATGTCTCCATGACGGTTTAACATTTTTGTGAAAACTTTGATCTACAGATCTACAGAAGCTAAGGCTAACAAAGACCCCAAGATCCACTCTAAGGTTAGCCCGAGAGAAAGAAAAGAGTAGGGGGTTAAGAGAAGAGAAGAGAAGAGAATAAGGGGTTAAGTAAGGAGGAACACCTATCACTCGTGGGTTAATATTCATTCAGAAAAAGAGAAAAAAGACACACCATCATCATCCGCCGGCCACTGCCGACAAGTCAGAAAAATAGTCGGAGAAAATAGGAGAGGGGTGAAAGATGAAAAGAAGTAAAATAAGAACGCTTACAAACCATGCAACACAGTCTTAACTCACTGTCATACCATGCAAACTACAAACATGCAAGAAAAGAGAGTTACAGACATGCAAAGTAGAGAGAGGATAAGAAAAAAAAGTAGGTAAAGTTAAACAAAAAGTGGGTTAGTTTACGCTACGAGCTACATCTACGTTCATGTTAGTCTAATTAGATTTTTTTTGCTGGCATCACACGCTGGCATGTCACAAGCTGGCATTAATCGTCAACAGACTCATCTTCGACCCCCCCCCAGAGCTCCTGTTACTAATTCTTTTATTTTAAACGTTAATATTTTTAAAATGTCTGTCAAGACGGTTCTTAAACATATTAACGCTGGTAGAGTGAACGACTGACGCGGGAAGATTATTCCATTTATCAATTACTTTAAACGTAAAGAAGTTTTTAGCGATATTACTAATGAAACCTCTGTCACGCAACTTAAATCCGTTATTACGAATATTACTATTATCGAAAGTGAACAATTTGTCAAAATTTACATTATCGATGTTATTAACGATTTTGAAAACTTCAATAAGCTCCCCCCTTAATCTCCTAGTTTCGAGTGAATACAGGTCTAGCTCTTTAATCCTATCTTCATAAGGCTTGTTGCGCAATGACGGAATAAGTTTCGTGGCACGACGCTGAACCCTTTCTAACCTATCAATATCCTCACGCAAGTACGGGCACCAAAACTGAACGGCATATTCTAAATGAGGCCTAACTAGGGACTTGTAAAGGGGCAATATAATATCCTTCGATTTAAATTCGAAATTACGCGCTATGAAGCCTAACATCCTATTAACTTTTGCGCAAGACTCCAGGCACTGGTTCCTAACCTTTAAATCCTTAGATAAGCGTACGCCTAAATCTACTTCCTCGTCAACGCTCGCTAACTCCCTATCATCCATCGTGTACGTGTAATTATTGTTGCGAGAACCTATATGCAAAACTTTACATTTGTCTACGTTAAATTGCATCTGCCACTTATCTGTCCACTCCATAATCCTATTTACATCGTCTTGGAGCCTATTACTATCGTCCTCGTTAACAACCTTACCGCCTATTTTAGTATCGTCCGCGAATTTTGACACGTTACTAGTCAATCCTACATCTATGTCGTTAATGTAAATTACGAATAGCAATGGGCCTAACACTGAACCCCGTGGGACGCCGCTACCTACATCTAACCACCCCGATTCACTACCATTAACTACGACCCTCTGTCTCCTAGCATGAAGCCATTCTTCTAACCAGTTAGCTACCTGACCGTGTATACCGTGCGCTTTGACCTTCGCAATTAGTCTCCTATGCGGAACTGTATCGAACGCCTTTTTAAAATCTAAATAAATAACGTCAGCTGCTCTATGCCTATCGTATTCGCGCACTATTTCGTTATAAAATTCTAACAAATTAGTTAAACAAGACCTATGGCGTCGAAACCCATGCTGACTACTATTAATCAAATCTCTACTTTCTAAGTGATCGATGATACGATCCCTAACTACGGATTCCAAACGTTTACCGACAATTGACGTTAAGCTAATGGGCCTATAATTGCTAGCTACTGCGCGGTCGCCTTTTTTAAAAATAGGCGTGACGTTAGCTAATTTGAAGGCTTCAGAAATAATCCCCGTTTCGAGTGACTGATTAAAAATCTTCGTTAAGGGGCCTACGATAACGTCTTTCAAATCTTTCAAATGTCTGGGATAAAAAGCGTCAGGGCCTGGAGCCTTGCTAACTTTTAGCCTATCGATATAATGCCCAATCTCACCCTCGTAAACAAATATTTCATCCAAAATAGTCTCGCTACTAAATGGAACGATATCGTCCACGTCGGGGACATTATTTACGTCTTCTACGGTAAAAACTGTCGCAAAAAAGTTATTGAAAATACCCGCCATCGCCTGAGCGTCAGAAGCCAAAGCGCCATTAACATCCACTAGAGGGCCGATGTTATCTTTTACCGGCTTACGATTATTAACGTATTCAAAAAACTTTTGGGGATTATGTTTACTATCCGCAGCTATAAGTATATCTAAATTACGCTTGGCATTCCTAACTGATCTTTTAACCTGACGTCTAAGCTCGATATATCTATTAAAGTTAGCTGCCGTGCCATTGCGCTTATTAAGTCTATACCCTCTATTACGCTCGTTTATGAACTCGCCTATTTCCCTAATCCACCACTTCGGCCTACCATGATTTCTAGCGCGCTTTGGCCTACGAGGAATAAACTCCCTTTCAATATTCCTAAAACTTTCTTTAAACGCCACCCAACGCAAATTTGTGTCATTACCCATAAATAAGTTATCCCAGTCCACTACTCTCATCCTATCCGCAAAACTATCAAAATTAGCCCTACGAAAATCAGGGACTTCTATTACGTTACTATCCTGAGTATTTTTTATCGCTAACTTAAACCTAAGAATTTGATGATCACTACATCCTAAACTCTCGCCTACTTCTAAACCTTCGACTATATTCTCGCCGTTCGTCATCAAATCTAAAATATTGTCACCGCGCGTTGGTTCGGTAATTATCTGTCGTAAAAAGTTATCTTCCATAAACTCAATCAATCTCAAACCCTCCTCATTACCAGTAAAATTCTCGTAATTAACATTAGGGCAGTTAAAGTCTCCGACAATTATACTATTCCGATTGTTAATAAAATTACCAAGAAGTGAGTAAAATCTAGTATCTGTATCGAGGAGTTGAACGGGAGGTCTATAAACAACAACAAAATTCAAACTAATACTACGCGCCCTAACTTCAACACATATCGCATTAATTGCTGCCGGAAAATCTAACTTAACCTCGATAGCCCTAAGGGAATTACGAATGTACAGCAAAACGCCTCCACCAAACCTATGTAACCTATCATTAGTAAAGAGTTTAAAACCTGGTATATCAAGTTCCCCCAACAAGTCCCGAGTCACGGTATTTAACCAAGTTTCAGTGATAGCAACTATATCATAGTTGCCGGAATAAATTATCGCATTAAATTCATTTAATTTATTTCTAATACTACGCGCGTTACAGTAAAAGACGTTTAAGTTATTTTTTACCACGGGCCCGCGTTTTAAACTATTTCTCACGTCGGGCCCGCGTTCCCCGGACCCACAACGTTTAAAGAAGGCTTCGACCCATACAGCTTTCGCACGTTTTCGTCTATTAACCTACCTAGCCTAGCATTACCTATTTCATTAAAATGCACCCCCATCTTTTATAAAAAGGCTAGGATCACTGAATTCGGACTACAGCTTTACGAAGGGTACATTTTCCTCAGCACAAATCTCTTCTAATTTATTATTCAAAAATATTGTTTTTGACATAATCCTAAGACCCAACCCGTGCCTAGGAGTAATACCTAAAACTAAAGACCTATCTGACCTCGCCTTCAGGGACCTAATTAACCCCCTATATCTCTCCAAAAGATCAGGCATTCTCGTATCGGGCCTATACGAGTCGTTGCCTCCTACCATCGTCACCAACATTGAGTGACGGGAGGCAACGTCAATCCTATCCACTTCGTCTCTAACTCTGTCAACCCTGGCCCCTGGGAGACAGACCCTCCTCCTCTTGGTTGGATGCCGTTCAACGAACTCTTTGTCCATGTGGCGCACTAAAGAGTCCCCAATTAAAATAGTTTCCCCCTCATTCACGTCCCTTTCCAAATGGGCGAAAGGGTTCGAAACCTCGATAGGAGGGGACTCCTATCGCTTAACGTACGCGGCCTAGCTCCACCCTTAACCTCACTATATCCCTCGCTATCTACTACTCTCGGACAAACCTTAACCCCTTCCTCAACTCTATCCAACCTTCCCGACAAGCTACCTAAACTAGAAACGAAACTAAGTTACGCACCTCACCCTTCAAATTACTAACATCTTCAACGTTAGTATTGGTTCGGCTTCCGTCAACCGTAGCTCTACCTCTGCCCTCATCAAGCGTTGCAAGTCTTTCGATTACCTCACGTACACTGCGTTTTATGTCAACTAATTTCTCCATGAACTCGCAAAAGAAACAAACTGATCTATCGGTAATCGCCATAGGACCGCCGTTATAATCCTTAAATTCTGAATACCACCGGTTTACCCTACACCTAACACACGACGCTTTCTGCGACGGCATCGCGCAGTTAAAAATTAGTTTAAACCGTCACAGGTATAAGTTAAATTAAGCCGGCACGCTATGAAAACTTCTAAATCGCTAAAAACCACTAATATTCAATTACTTAACTATAACAACGTGAATATAAACGCAAGTATATAAAATTCAAAACTTTCCAAAAGTAAAATTCTCAGCAATATACAAAAGTAGATGCAAAATCAGAGAGCTCAGGAAATGCGTTAAAGATGAGGATGCTTGAAAACAAAATTGTATTTTAATACACTGACAGTAATTTAACTATTTACATCCGTCTCTTGGATAATAAGCAAGGCATACGTTAGAGTGGCCTACAGTATTTTATTTTAAAAATTAGAGGAGAGGAAAGTTCCTTTGTACATATTAAGTATACTTCAATTTTGGTACACCCATCCATCTTTTACTGATAGGGTGGTAACATAAAGTTTTGCAGGAGATATCACAAATAAATTCAGGTTATTTCATTTTCTTGCGAGTTCTATCCCATCTAACAAAATTCACGTGGAAAATAGTTACATATATGAGAGGATTGCGTGTTTATTCAGCTGTTAAAATTATATGCAGTAACTCTTTGGAATCTTCGTTCTATCTCCGAGTTCATTTGATAAATATTTTAAAATACAAAAAACTTTTACATAAATTAGGCCAATATTTCCAATTTTTAAGTGATATATATATTAGACTGGTCCAACCTATAAGTGTGATTTTCAAATTTATTATTTTTGATATGGTACCCCTGTATATTGTGAAGAATGGTTAAAGAATTATAAATACCAATTTTAATGTAAATCAAATAATATTTAGAGGTGCCGCACGGAGGTCAAACATTTCATTTTATTCTCCAATCGGATTATTTATATTAATATTTTTTACCCCTGAGGTAGCTGTTATCGGTGCGTTTTTTTAATGTGGTATCCCCTATAGGCCTAATCCACAGTCCTCTAATTTTGTTTCTATTCCATTTATTTCCTTTATCTAAGTCCCTCTTTTATTGTAGATTTTTTTACGTTTGGAAAACGCTTACGGTGCTGCTCTACAATTTGTAGAAGATATTGTTGTTCTTCACTTTTCGTAAGATGGCCACTGAAGTTCTTAATTAAAGCAACACCTCTCTCAGCGTTGTCATTTACGACATTCATATTTTTTACATAATTGCTAGCAGCTTTGTAGTCATCATTAGCGTTCCAATCAGCAGGATGATCTCTGTCCAAAAAGTCCATTGGCAATGCTAATTTTGTGAAGAAGTTGCGAGTTGTTGAACTGACGAAACTAGCTAGTGTTTTGTCTTGTAGGTTAGGATCATTCATATTCAAATTTATCCGTTTAGAAGGATTTTGAGAGCCATTCACATCCAGCGCCTTCACCATTTCTCGCTTGACTTCCAGTGACGTTTCTTCATAAAAAAAAGAAAGTCCGATGAGCTCTTCATTCAAATACCAGAGATGGCGAGAGAGCGCTTTAGATGCAGCTACAGGTATTTCTTTATCATCGTAGGATTGAAGTTTCTTGAGAAGAGATAGGTCATTAGCTGGTGCAGAGGAAGCAATGGGTGCTAAAAACCATTCATTTACGTAGCATCGAGCAGCATATAATGCAAAACGTTGCATCTCTTCTAGTTCACGTCTAGTGACTTCCATTTGTTTGTGGAAAAGACAAATTTTTATTGCATATATCACTCGCGCCATCCATCGCACACGGTGCAACGCTCCGGATTGATGGAATTTAATGCCATCAAAAGGAACATCTCCAAGGTATATGATTGTCAATTCTAAGAGTTCTCGGTAATCTGCTCGAGGTTGTAATTTAGTCAAATGTTGCTTGCAATTTTCAATTATACTGGGCTTTTCCAATACATCGATTTGAACAATTTCAAACTTGTTTGTGTCAAAAGTCTTCCATTTATTTTTAAGACGCTTAAATAACAAGATATCCGGACCACCAGTGGCAGCGCCGTGACATTTGTCAAAGACAGATGCTATTACTATTTCGAGAATGTGATGTCAACAAGCTAGTCCGAGGAGCGGCCGTTCAAGTATGCTTTCAATAAGAGTATATGCTCCTTTTTTATCGCCAGTGTTGCTTGCAGTTGTGTCAAAGCACATTGCCTGCACACAATCTCGTAGCCCCCAGTCATACAAAGCTTCGACCACAGCACCTGCAATATTTTTTCCTGTGCCAGATTTAAATTTAGGTACTGAGAGAAGCTTAGATTTTCCTCCGCCTGATACAATAATTGGAAGTCTATCCACACTATCATCACCAGTAAGATCTTGGATAAGCTTTCCGTCCCAATGAACTGTTAGAGGAATATCAGTTTCAAATGATTGCTTGATGTCATCCGTAATTTGCTGACGAAGTAATATTCGTTTTCTCCGTATTGAACTTCTACTCAGAACAATATCAACAACTTCATATCCAAGAGAATATGCAGTAGCTGTTACTACTGATACTGCTTGGCGATCACTTAATTTGTTTCTGTCCAGTGTCATTGCTAATTCTGTTGATACAACCATTGCTGGTTTATGACTACCAAGGTTCTCCTTTATGGTGACTGGTGTACTTGATGTACTTGGCTCTTCCTCGGAGGAACTACTATTTGACGAAAATTGAGTCACTGTTGTGTTCATTTTCTTTCTCATAGTTTCTTTCTTAACTTGGCGTTGAAATGCTTCATCTCTAGATCTTCTCTTAGATTGTTTGAGAGCACATATTTTGTCCACACTTCCTATGTAGCCTCTCCTCCCCTTCTCTCGTTGAGCTTGTAGAAAAGCTCTGTCTTCTTCTACTGTCACTTTTTGCAGAGCATTGGCATGGGCGATATCGAATAAATCGTCCAAACGTTCTTGAAAAGAAGTTTCTTTATCTATTTGTGTCTGTGAACGTCTAAATTTAGATTTTTGAAATCCTCTATAATTAAAATACTCCTTTTCTATTTTTTTCGTAACATTGCGATAGTCAGCAGTTGGTATATTTGCCATCTCCCAAAATTTCAATACTTCAGCGCAAACAGCTTTAGATGCATCTTTCAACGTCTTTTTGGCATGTAGATGATGAAAAATAAGCCGCAGAACGTCACCATAGGATGGTAGCTTTCTTCCACATATTGTCTCAATTGTTTGTCCAATAAGCCACATTTCTGTTGATTTTCTAGTCGCTACTGAACTTGCCATATTTTACATCCTGTTTGTGCATGATGCCATTTGACACACTCCTACACTGCTATGATACTATCATCTCCACAACACAAGTAACATACCTACAGAAGATAACTATTCCACAATCCATATAATATTGCTAATTTTTTTTATTTCTGATATTTTTGACTAGTGCGGCACCCCTAAATATACTTCAAATGAGCTGATATTTTTGTCAGAAGTTATTCTTATAAAGGTTCACAATAATTTGAGGTATCATGTTATGATTTCAAAAATTTTGTTTTTTGGACCAGTCTAATATATATATATATATATATATATATATGTATATATATATATATATATATATATATATATATATATATATATATATAACAAATTAGTAATAGAATAATAGTTATTAAATATGTGAAAACTAAAAGATAGTGAGTTGAATAATGAATGTATTAAAACTTGGAATTTCCAACATATCTTCCTCAATTTTCGAGAGAAAATAGGGTGAGGCTACCCCTCGAAAGGGGAGCTATTTGCACAGGTGCTGATATTTCTTACGCTTATATATATATAAATACATACATACACATAAATATATATATATATATACACAGAAAACATGGAATACATGGAATAAATACAGTATTTGAAAAGTTCAAACACTGCGACCGGGGTCTCGAGTTCCGATAAAAAGATTAAGGCACGTGGCTTCAGAATTGGCCCAGCGGAACGCAAACGGTCGGGCGCTTTTCGGTACGCGGGCTGGGGCGGTGGGCGGCAATCGGTGGCTGACGGATAGTATTTGGAATGGTTTTTTATTAACTCATATTTAAATCCTTTTAAATCACTGTTCAATTTACAATGATTAACGTACAAAAATTATACTAAGGATTATTGTATAATTAAATTATATACAATGGAAAGTGGATTTTAACAGTGTGGCAGCCACAAGGCCAAAATGCTGTCTGTATCATGTTACCTCTGAGTTTTGCCAATGGGTCATACGAAGTACAGTGTGTGTGTGTGTGTGTGTGTGTGTGTGTGTGTGTGTGTGTGTGTCACCTGACTAGAAGTAGCTGACCTTGGGGATGATGATGAGGGATAGAATAAATAATAATGATAATAATAATATTTACCATTGACCGACTTCCAACAGGGAAATAATAATAATAATATATGTTCGGCGTGAGAGAGAGAGAGAGAGAGAGAGAGAGAGAGAGAGAGAGAGAGAGAGAGAGAGAGAGTTATTACATTACATTTCAATGATTAATTTTGTGTATTGAACCCTTATCTGGGCATAGTTTATATTTCCGCAGGTGCGATGTTCTCTAAGCTTTAAAACGAGGAATGTCGAGTGGGATAAGCGACGCTTACAAACTTCATGTACGACGAGAGGGTACAGCGTAAAAACCACTAGACCATATATATAACTTTTTCTTATTACTAATATCACTATTATGGCTAAGGTTTAAATGGTGGCCGCTAAGTTCATAGTATGACGTCAGACACACCACACACACACACATATTATATATATATATATATATATATATATATATATATATATATATATATATATATATATAATTTGTTCTGTAGTTTAGATTAGACACCCTCTCTTACTGTTTGCATCTCCAGTTAACCCCACTCGCCCTTTTCTTATCATCCCCACCCCTTTGAGAGATTAAAATTTTGCCTTTTTCCTTTTCCCCCTCCCCCTCCCTCATTTCCTTTCTTTTCCCTTCACTGGCACACCCACCACCTCAGTACTTTTGCACACACACTGCTCGGTGAATAGCCAAAGGGCGTACAAAGTTTTACCAATTACAAATGTTTCAGTTGAAGCAATATTTAGTAACCAGCAAAATCATTAGGATAAATGAAAATGAAAATGAAAAGGTTTATTGGCAGACTAGAGTCCAAATGACAAATATTATTAATACAATTTCAGTTCATATACTAAGGATAGAAATATATACAATTGATTAGAAATAATACTGCACTGTCGAAGTTAAGTGGAGCTACAGACAGACGTTTTCGTACCAAGAAGTCCATAGCTTAGAGCAGTGGTTCTTAACCTTTTTACTACCATACCCCCTCTAGGAATTGGTCCTTCCCTCCACGCCCCCCTTGGAGGGGGATACTTTTGCATTTTTTCATAAACTTCTCAATATTAGCCCATGCTCTCGTTAAGAGAATAACAAATACAATTAGTGTTTTTCCCCAAGGGATCGCGCCCCCCCTGGAAATTACCGACGCCACCCTAGGGGGGCGCGCCCCCCCGGTTAAGAACCACTGGCTTAGAGGATAAATGGCAGGACTCATGGATAGCTTGGATGATCGGGTTGGTTGATTTTTTAATTCTTTGCATTAGACTGTGTTGAGCACGTCTTGTTACCTCCAGAAAGCTCGGGACATTGTGGGTAGCAAACATTTGCGAAGCTGAGCATCTTGGGGGTAATTTATGTAAGAGTCTAAAAGACCTGTTGTACAGCAAATTGAGGGTTCTGCCAGAACCTTTTTTATAGTTCACCCAGAGTTGTTGACCGTATATATTACTGCAGAAAGTACGAAAGAGTGTCTTTAGCTTCATTTGTGCAGAAACGAAATTTCCTTATGGTCATATTCGCTTTAGCACACAGGCTTCGAGATTGTTTTCTTATATCCGAGTCATCACTCAAGGAGCTGGTAATAGTTTGACCCAAATACTTAAACTCTTGTACTTCCTTAATTACTTCACCATTCATTTTAAACCTTATATCAGCTGGTTGATTACAGCTTTTAGGATAAAATTGCATAACCTTAGTTTTTGTAACATTAAAAAGTATATCATGTTTCTGCGAATACACTTCGCAGACATTTAGTAGCCGATCCAGACCTTTAACAGAGGGACTTATTAACACCATATCATCGGCATAAACTAAGTTATTTATCCTTGTGTTATCTATACAACATCCCACTGTTGCCTCATTAAGTGAAGCAATTAATCCGTCAATATACATATTAAACAGCATAGGGGAGAGCAAGGAGCCTTGTCTCATCCCGCAAGAGGAGCCAAAACACTCGGATAGTACATTGCCCCACCTAACAGTGAAAGATTGGTGAGAATACCAAAATTTCAATAAATTTAATATGTACATGGGAACTTTCCTGTCTTCTAGTTTTGCAAATAAAATATTGTGGTTCACCCTATCATATGCCTTACTTATATCAAGGAAACAGCTATAAATGGTTGAATTACTGTCAATGTATTTAGATATTGTTTCTTTAAGTACATAGATACACAGGTCAGTTGAGTGGGACCTTTTAAAGCCAAACTGATTAGGAGATGTCCATAGGAAATCATTTAATCGGAGTAACAAGAGTTTTTCTAGTAGTTTCGAGAAGCAGGAAGCGACAGCAACAGGCCTGTAATTATTGCCTCATGAACTCTGCAGGGATATAACTATGAGCAAGCATGGCTGATGAGCAATGATATATGCAGACATACTACGTCATTTGCATATTTTAAGTGCTTATTCGATAAGTCATCTACCCCTGACGCAGAACCAGTCTTTAACTCTTTAATTAACCTCTTTACTTCAGAAAATTATATCAAAATATTTTCCCTTGTCCCTCCCACAATCGTTTCGTTGCAATCTATCTTAAGATTATCCCTACTCACACTGTAGGGACACCCGTTTGATTCTTAACAAATTTCCAAAATTTGTTGTTATCGTTATTTATGCGAGCTTCACAGGCTTTTGATGCTCGAATAGACTCTTCTTCCTGTTTACATCGCCTTATGGCCGCCTTATACTGACCCCGACTTCTGCACATATTCATGTATACTGGTCCTAATCTGGGTCTACCATGAAAGCACCACAAATCATAGGCGTCTTTCGATTCCCTCTTCAGGGAGGCAATAAATTCATTCCATCCAGGAATAACCTTAGTATGATAGTTGTAAGATTTAATCAGGGGGCTTCCTGTTTCTCTTAACAGGGATAAAATTAGAATGTTTTTATATAACACTGTATAAGTCCTACTTAATTTACTTTTATTGGTTCAGCTATATGCTTGTAACCTATACCATACATTTTGCATTTATAGGCACTCTAAAGCTGCGACTGAATTCTTGTAAGTAAATCCATACGAAACATTTATGTATTGTGAAAAAAACAAATTAAATATTTTATTTTGGCGTTGAGATTGTAAAAATCGAATTTTGATAAAAAGAATTCTATGCGGTTAGGAATTGGTTTGTGTACTCGCGTCTGCTCTAAATTAATGGTGATTTGTTTATTTTTCATAAGTACCCCTGTAGGCCCCTTAATTTTCGGTCCGTTATATTTTTAAAGATCTACTTTTAAAATCCTTTTTTTGTGTTTAATTATTTTTTATATTACCTTTGTGGAAATATTTTATTTCACAGATATTTTTATCGTAGAGATTATAAATGTTTTGATATTGTGGCTTAACCCTTCAGGCGCTGAATTTTTTTTCAGATTTCCCTCACTCATTTTGACATGCTTAATTAAGGTGTGCTTGTGGTCGCAATTCAGCGACAACCGCGCTTAAAGGGTTAAACCTTCGCTGAATGAATGCAATTTACAAAATATACTGGGTCTTCTGGTGTAGGTGTTGGGTTTGCAAAAGTGGGGGTTTATTGATACGAGTAATATAAAATATAGTAGAATTCTGACATAAATGAAAAACATAAGTTAGGGTTTGAAAGGTATGATGTCTTAACAACAAATTTGTATATTGAAATATAAATAAAAGTGGTCGTAACAATGAGGAATCATAAGGAGTAGAAAGAAAGAATGAAGTTGAAAGGTTTTAATTTCACGTGAAAATTAAATCTTTAACTTGGAGGCAGAAAAGCGAAATGCAATCCGATACTCGAAAGAGAAGAAAACGAGGTGTTGTTTTGACCACCACAGAACCTGATTTATAGCCCACAACAATTAATCTGTCGGTAAAATGAGAGAGAACTTTAGCTTTAGGATTCTTTTCATTTTAAGCTTGTAAAGTTTAATGTAAACATTTAAGAGCTGTTTCACTTGTTAACGTCAAAAGCTAGATTGGCTCAGAAAATACATTGCCTAAGGAAAGACCTCTGAGAGGAAATTTTGGTTTAAATTTGTCCTTACGAAAAGGCGAAGTTTATTTATAGCGAAGTTGAGGTTTGACCCAATGGAAGGTTAGACTGTTTGGACGAGTCATTCATGTAATGAAAATTTTTCTGATAGATCATTCAGATACTGAAAGGGAGGAGTTTCTTTAATCCTAAGGTATGACTTACGGATAATAATCAGTTGTAGTTCCAGCCCTGAAAAGGTGAAGTATTAAAAAATCTCTTAAATTTGTGGCACCTTTAAATTCCATAAACCGCCTTTGAAATGTCTCTGTTGTTCGAATAATTTGGATCTCGTTGTTTCACTGCTTCATACTTTGTTTCAAGAGTTTAATATTAGTCGGTAAGAAAAGATTTTTATAAAAATAACACCCGAAAGGGTCCGGCAATTTTTTGCAGTTAATTTTTGTTAACATGTCCAAATTGTAACTTATAACCTTGTTACATTTATTATGTTTCCTCGGGAATTCAGGGAGTCGAGGACAGTCCACCAGAGCTCTCTCTCTCTCTCTCTCTCTCTCTCTCTCTCTCTCTCTCTCTCTCTTAAATTAACAGTTAATTCAAAAGCTCCACCCGTAGATTAAAACCTATCAATTAATAAACATTTTAGGAAAGCACTGTTTCTTCATTCTCCTCGGCCAGTCTGTTTAGAGTAGAAAATGACATTGTTTCTTACAGAACTCCCTACCTGCATTTCTATTTCGCTCTTTCCTTTCACTGTATTCATCGCCAGTTCCTTCATTTGCATTTTCACTTTATGGGTGTATGTTGTTTATTTTTATCGGTAAATGTCGATTATTCGGCGTCAGTGACACGACGTTGTGACACCACGGAGATGACATCGAATCACTCGCTCACTCACCTCTAGGATTGAATTCCTCTGACGCGTTAAATTTCGTGCTAAGGTACTTGACCAAATTATCTCAGTCAACCCAGCAACACGTATGGGAACATCATCAAATCGACGGGTTCAAAAACAATGGGCTCGGGATGCCAGCTTTTCATTTAAGAATTTGTGATTGACTGAAGAGACCTGTTTGCTGATAATCAGGAAAGTGAATAGTTTATGGGTTACCACTCATCTATCCTTTTAACCTTACCAGTTTGAGCTTTCAAAAACCAGATATTATTTTCTTTTACTTCCAACATCATCATGAAAGTGTAGAATTTTTTAACCACATTTGGTAGAGCTCATAAGTGAAAACAAAATTAAGAAAATTTTTCACTATAAAAAATTTGTGGTGGCCTCACACGAGACCGCTAACAAGATTTATTTTTTATTTATTTCTATTATTTATTACCCTTTATTTTTGTTATTTAGAATACAAGCCAAAAGAGCTATTAACAAACAAACAAAGCATAAAAAAATTACTAATTGGTAATATTCTGTTTTTCTTTGCCTATTTTATTCCTTTTAGTGCCAGCATTAAAATTTCGAAAGCAAAACCCAATCATTACTGATTAGTTTGTTTTTTAATTCTGTTTCTGAGAACTTTTTTCCGAAACCGTACCTACTCAAGTAGTTAAAAGAACCAGTTTGGTGCAACCACTTTTTTATTGCACTTGCTGCTCGCACGGGTTCGTTTGTTCGGGATAGCTCTGATTATTTATCACTTGAACGACCTTTCCAATTTTATACACACAATTTTTTCGGCTTACTTGAAGCCCTGTTGTGACGGCAAATTCGTGTGCCTAAATCTCTTACTGAAATGGGAACAAAAATTTTAGTTTTGAGATTTCTGTTGTTTAAACAAAGTAGTTTAGATTATTGTTATTGAAGAAGATCAATAGGTTTCTTGCTACAGTGTTAAAAATGTAAAATGTCTCAAATTGTTTAAAATTCGTTCGATTTTAATTTTGTGTTCTCATGGTATTTGTATTATCCGAGTCAGCCTTGAGGTTGAGATTTATGGTAAGGTCTCGAGAATCGTCTCTCAGTTCGAAGGGAAGGGAAACCGAACTGATCTGGCTCAAATGTAAGATGGTTTGTTTTCTCTTTGTTTCGTGGTTAAACTTTTGGAAACTGACTTCGAACCCACTTGTTAAAATGGACCATAAGGTTGGTCATAAATTTGAGGAAACACGTGGCTTCCAAGAAAGGACTTTATTTTAAGTTGATTTTTAAGGAAAAGGAGGAGCTTTCCTTTGAAGGAATGTCAAGGTCCAATCAAAGGACAATGATTCTTGTAACACCCAGTGAGGAAAAAGGAAAATTCCTTTTTCCCTTATGTATGGATGAAAACTTTCGTAGGAATGACCTCATGTCATGAAAATGTTTTTGATAGGTCATTCAGAGTACTGTAAGGCGGAGTCCTTGTAATTTTAAGGTGTAACTTAGATTTCTAAGTTAGTTGTAGTCCCTTCCTCAAAAGTTAAAGTAGCTTGTAAAACTAAATCTTTAAACTCTGTAGCATGATTGAAACTTTCTAAGTTGAGTTAAAACTCTTTCACGTTGTACGAAAATCTGAATTGCCTTTGTTTTACGCGAACGTTGTTGTAAGGGCGTTAATGTTAGTCGACAGAAAAAGAACTTTGTGAAATTTCTTTGAATTTAATTACTGTTCATATTAAATGTTAAAATTGTAAGTTTGCGAAATATTATGTTTCCTCAGGGGAGAGTAAATATCTGGTGGTGATCTTGTTTCCCGAGGAAACCGGTGAAGTTAGTGCATGACCATTTGAAGCCTTTGAAAATTTACTTGATTTAATTGACGGACTTTTTTCATGGAAAATCTGCGAAATTCGCGCAGAACTGTTGAGAGTAAATTTCCCCAAAATTTTTGCAAGTAAACTACTTCTGTACACTTATTCTTAGATTTCGGAATTTGAATTTAGTGCTATTTCTAGAGTTACACGCAAATAAAAAACCCTCTGTATAAATGCTTTTTGAGACTTAAATAATTGCAAACATTTTCTTTAAATTGAAAAATTGGTTTTTGGAACAAAATTTGTAATCATACATCTGTATATGTCTTTACAATTTGTCCTATTTTGAGTGAAATAAAATAAACTTTATACGAGGGAGGGTGTTGTTTTATGCTATCTTGCAATAGGCCTCTCTTGTAAGCTGAGGGTAAATTAACATTGAAATTCGAATTCAAAGTGGGCTTCAAGTAAGCCGAGAAAAACTACGCCTATAAAATTGAAAGGCCATCTGAGTGGATAGACAGTCATCCTGAAATAAATGAAAGCGCGCGCGCGAAATAAGTGCAACCGAAAAAGAAGTTGTACCACAGCCCACTTTTAATTTCGAACTTTCAATGTTAATTTGCCCTCAGTTTACAAGAGAAGCCTATTGCAAGGTAGCATAGAAACACAATCCCTCGTATAAAGTTTATTTCACGAAAGTGGACATTAATTCAAAATAAGTTTACAGATGCAGAGTTGCAATTTTTTTTTCAAAAATAAAATTTAAATTCTAAAAAAATGTTTTCAGTTATCTGGATTAAGTCTCAAAAGATTTATACAGAGGAGTTTTTTATAGCTGACTTAAAAAATAGCATTTAAGATAAGTTTCCTTACAACAAGTACAGAAATTTAGGTCTGAAAAGTTCCGCGCGAGTTCCGCGCGAGTTCCGCAGATTTTTTTTTGTTTGAAAAAAAAATCCGCCAAATAAATTTCTTTCACAGACATTTCAAAACTCCTGCGCGAACTCCGCAGATTTTCTCATGAAACAAAATCACCAAAAATATTTGCTCAGCACAGAAATTGTAAAATTATTGCCGGAGGAAACACATAAACTCAGCAAGCTTACAGATTAAAATTTGGACAGGTGAACACAATTACAGTAAATTACAAAAATGCCAGACACTTTCGGGTATTTTTTCAAAGTTATTTTATTACCGACTACCACCTCATTTATAGAAGAAGTTTTGAACTAGTGGTGGACCGGATGTCAGTTTTTCAACATCTGCGGATGCGGATCTTTAATTTCAACATCCGCGGATGCGGATATTTAGCTAATCTATCAATATAATATAGAATTATGAATATATGACATAATTTTTCAAATTTCGTGATATTACTATTATGGCAGGCAATGCATTAGAATTAAAATTAATATTAATGTTTTCAGTATGATAAAAATAAACTTTCTCAAGAGTTTCAGCCACAGAAAATTCAATGAAACAAGTTTCATTCAATTTTCTGTGTTACCAGCTATTTATATTTTGAGGTTTATATATTTGTTTGTTCATTAATAATTAATACTTTACATGAAATGTGTATGACTGGGCCTTATAAGCTACTTTATAAGCTAATTTAATTGTAAATTGCATAATTTATTAGAGGTAATATCCTCATAACATCCGCAGTCAGAAGTGCGGATGCAGATGTTAAAAATGATGCGGATGCGGATATCAGGTCTACCACTAGTTTGAACCATAACTTAAACTCATGAAACAAGGTGTGAGACAGTGAAACAATGAGATTAAATTATTCGAACATCAGACACTTTAAAGTCGGCTTATAAAATCAATGTGTGCCACTTCTTTCAGAAGCGAATTTCAACATTTCATCTTTGGAGATGTACAACTACAACTAATTCTATACCTCTACGTCACATCTTAAGATGTGATTTAATAAACTCCTCCCTTTATTATCTAAATGACCTATCAGAACATTGTAGTGATTTTTCACAAAACGGTCTTTACTTCTACTCTTCGCTTTCTTTTCATTATTTGCTTTTTCATACTATTATCACTCGTTTTCTCCGTCTTTATACGGACGCGGGTAGACCGCTTGAGCCGGTGGTCGCCATTAAACTTTCGAACAATGAAAGGAACCGAGAATAAATTACACACTATTATTACTATTTACTTTTTTTTATGCCGAAATAACTGAACAAAAGGGGTAAAGCGAGTGCGGACCCATCGTTAACCTTAATCGCGGAGAGAGACAATTAACTATTCTAAATTCACACTAACATATTACTAATAAACACCTAACGAGGACGCCCACTCGAAGACTGAATTGCGAAAATTGGGCATTTCACTCAGCCTCCAGCTTCGGCATATTTCGGTGTTGCCAATTAGTATTTTATATTTTTAATTTCAAACAAAACATTATTAAATTCTTATAAACAAAACATTAAATTCTTATTAGACATTATTATCTTTATTAAAAAAAATACCAATACATGACAACATTTCCATTACATGACGCCATTCGTACAAACACTACTAACCTTTTATTGGTGAAACTCAATTTCGCTATAAATAAACTCCACCTTTCCGCAAGAAAATTTTTAAACTAAAATTTACTCTCAGAGGATTTTTCTTAGGTGGTGTATTTTCTGAGCTAATCGAACTTTTGACATGTAACAAGTGAAACAGCTCTCAAATGTTTACATTAAACTTTACAAACTCAAAATGAAAAAGTTTCTAAATATAAGTTATTTTCTTATTTACCGACTCCAGACACAGCGTGTCTGATTTATGCTCTTTCTCCGATAGCTCTTGGGTCAAATTTCAACCGTTATCTTTATCGATAACCGTTATCTTTATTTTAAAATAACTTTATTCTTTATTTTACCATTTTTATGTATATTTTATATGAGATTTGAACATACAAATTTGCTGTTACAACACGAACGTAGTTGCATACTTTTAATAAATCAGTTATGTATAGTTGTAGAAAAAAATTATATTCAAAATTTTCACGTATCAACTAAACAAAGTTGCAAATATGTTTTAACCTTCTGAATAAATACATCTTTGCAAGTTAACACATTTGCCCTGATAAGTGAAGATAATTCATAAACTATGTAGTTAGTTTCATCCTCATTCCCCTAACCCAAACTCCAACCCAACTCTTCCTCACTTCCCAACTCCCTAACTGAAACTTCTTCGAAATTTATGGAGAACTTCTTTCTGCGACTGTACCTGTTTTAAGTATACAAATACTGTATAGATTATTTGTCCTCCAGCTTGCAAAAATATATTTTTTAGACCAGTCTGAAATATGTTCTTACTTTAGTGGTGTGTTTATATTTTTAGCAAAAAACATATTTTATGACTACTTTCCACTTGACATCATTTCTATTCTTATTCACTGTCTGCAAGTGGGAATGCTTGTAGTAGGAATTCCTGATTTTGAAAAGGGCATAAAAAGAGGGATAGATATTACTCTCTGGCTAGGTGCACCGGCTTAATGAGGAGGAAATTTAAAGAGGCCTGGATCCCTTGACTGGAGTCGGCAACATACAGCCCTCGGGTCAGATTCGGCCCCCAAAGGCATTTCATCTGGCCCGAAAGATGAAATTAATAGAGCGTAAGTTCAGGTCAAGACTGACTAATGATTATTTGCATTAGGCTGTAAGAGTATTTCTAACTAATATGAATGTTGACGTTCACACACTTGCGAACAAAATGCAACTGCAACGCTCACAAGACTAATGTACATTACGGTGCCAAAAATGTTTAGGATTGTACCTAATTCTATATATATTTTTGTAAAGTGTCACTTCCCTCATAGACACATAAAATAAAAAAAATGTGCGTCAGATGTTTTATGGCTATATTTGTAATAAAACAACTCAGTTTTTATTTCATACAAACCTCTCAAAGATCAATATCCCACTAATTCATACTACACTTCGACACGTCATACTGTATGTCCAAGTCATGTAAATTCGGCCTGCTATTAGAGAAAGGTTGCCGACCACTGCTTAAATAATTTAGATAAGACTATACATATAATTCAGGGAGGTGGGTGTAAGTCTACATTTCAATCTAATTACATTCTAACAGAGTTACAGCCTAAAAATGATCCAGGTTTTCACATTTTTGTCTGATTAAGGTGAGTCGAAGAACAGATTTTACACAATTCCAAGCAGAAATATAAGCAAAGTGAGAGTCAGGAGATGCATGGCGACAGTACTTTCTGAAAGCCTCCTCTCTGCCGCGAATAGCATTAGAACTAGCAAAATTAAATCAAGGATTTTCTCATTAGTAGTAGGAATAGAAAAAATATGGAATGTACGCCTGCTTGTTATAATGCCCGAGAGAATTACCTCCGCGATACGTTCAGCACACTCAGAAGGGCCCCTGCCAATAAAGCAGTAATTATTGCATGGGAAATCAGAAAAGTACTGCCTAAGGGCCTCCCAATCAGCGGCGCTGAAGTGCAAAGGTGTCTCCTCTTGGGAGGATCCAAATGCCGAATTGGAACGATAGGACAGGAAACAGATATAAGATTGTGATCGGAGGAGCCCAACGGAGAAAAAGTTTGACAAAGTAAGAATAAGTATGAGTGGTGAGAAATAAATCCAGAATATTGGACCTATCTCCAAAGCGATAGGGGATACGAGTAGGGTGCTGTACAATATGATCTAGATCATTCAGGAAAACGAAGTTGAAGCTAGTTCATCAGGGATGTCAGTGAGATGGGAAGAAAGCCAAAGGTGGTGGTGAACATTGAAATCTCCTTAAATGGAGACTTCAGCGAAAGGAGAGTGCGATAGAATGTATTCCACTTTAGAAGTGAGGTAGTCAAAGAGTTTTGGAGATTCAATAGGATTAGGAGAAAGGTAGACAGCGCAGATGTATTTAGTTTGAGACTGGCACGTAAGCCGTAGCCAGAGGGTGTAGAATTCGGAGGATTCAAGTACAAGAGCAAGTTAGGTCGTTGCGTACATATACGCAACATCTACCTTTGGAATGAAATTAAGTATAGAAAAAATAGGAGGGTACAGAAAATCGGTTGCTATCAATCGTCCCAGATACTTGAGTTTCAGTGAGGAAGAGAAGGTGAGGTTTAGAGGAGATGTGATGTTGAATAGATTGAAAATTGAGGAAAGGCCACGAATGTTGCAAAAGTTTATGAAAAGTGAATCAGGCATAGGCCCAGAACATCTCAAATAACCAGTAGCAGAACCAGTCCCGCTGCCCGGTCTGCATTCCCGTTATCGGCAGCGGGGAAGCCAGAAGTGGAGACATTTATGGTCCCCTCCCTACGGGACTCCAAGGCTTTTGAAGTCGATGCCATTTTTTTCTTCTTTTTTAATTTTAGAAAGATTGTGTAGTATGTAAGATTCATATACGTGTAGTAAGGAATAGTGAGAGAAGTGTGTGTTTGAGAGCATGCCGGACTGCTCACAGAGTAGATGAGACACCGAAAAGGATGAGCTAAGGAGGACGGTGACAGGAGAAATGGGAGTTCCAGCACTCCCTGTCTCCTGCCTGTCTCCTGTCTATACTTACAAAAGAAGTATATAATTCCCAGAATTTATTATGATCAAATTATTTCTGATACAAAAATAATGATAATGTCGATGGAAACAGTAACTTCCAAATTTTTTTTTAGTTTATAGATGTTCAATATGATTTCCTTGGTAACCCTAGTAATGTTCAAACGATATTCAAACTCTTCCGACACTTTTCGTAAGATATCTCGGTGAATGGATGCTATGACTTGACGAATCCAGTTTTTTTCCTGTTGTTGTTCCGGGTTACCCACAAAAACCGTATTGAACATCAGTAAACTAAAAAATTTTGCAAGTTACTGTTTCCATTGACATTATTATTATTTTTGTATCAGAAATAGTTTGATCACAATAAATTCCACATAATTATAACTAATGCTTAGTTATTATAGAACATTAAATATAAATATAAGATGCGCAAATAATTCATTTTTCCACTTATGAAGGAGAGACTCATAAAAAGAGACGCGAGAGAATTAAGGCTCATAAGCTTGAGTAAATTATTTTTGTTTTAATCTTTAAAAAATAATAATGAGTTTGAGCTTTATTTCTTCGTCAAGGTTGTTTCAAAGGTCAGGCAGGGCCTTTTACAACATAAAAACTGAGTCACACAGTCCAGTGATAATTTTTGTTAAGCGTTTGATTGTTCCGTATCAAAAATGAAGATAATATTTGGGTTTTTTCTAAAGACTTTTGTATGTAGCTTAATTATCGTATGTTTGGTGATTACATAAAAAAATCATCTAGTTTGGAGGATTTTTGAAATTTGGTACATTATGTGCATTATGTGCATTTTGCGTATATTGTGCCTTTGACTTATAGTCAGTGGTGGCATTCAGCCGGTTCGCACCGGTTCGTAAGAACCTGTTCTTAAAATTTCATGAGTTCGCCGAACCGGTTCTTACAGTCTCTTTGCAATTTCAAAAATTGGTCGCCATTGGGAAAAGGTTAGTTAGATATTTTTCTTATTGTTTTCCTTTGCAAAAAAACTTAGGTGGGGATGTAAAGCGAGATAGAACCGGTTGCTAAAATTTTTGAATGCCACCTCTGCTTATAGTATAGTAACAGGCATTTTTTTTTCCTTTATTACTAGAATAAGCAAACAATATAAACGGATAAATAAACAAATCTAATATACTATTGAGCTGAAATGTGTCTGTGTGTGTGTCTGCTTTTTTCGGAACCGTGCATAGCCTAAACGGCACATCGGAAAATTCTGCAACCACCACCAACTGATAGCCCATGAGCTGACGATGTGCTCTGTCAAGTTTCCCGGTTCTAGGTCACCGGTTACTGGGTCCAAAGGCCCCAGCACCGCGATAAAACTACAGAAAAGAACGCAGCCGTGAAAATCTTGAGCTTCACATTTATACTGTGATATACGTATATACTGCAGTATAATGGGGAGAGGGGTGGGGTAATTGGGGGAGTGGGGGTGGGGGTAATTGGGGGAGTGGGGGTGGCGGTAATGGGGAGAGGGGTGGGGGTAATGGCGTTTTTTTAAATTTTGTAGCTTAGCCACTTCTTCCTATGAGGGCCTCATATAATATAATAAAAAAATACGTGAAAAAGTGAAAAAAAGTCTCTTTCTCTTTACATTTGTGATTGATTGGATAGCCCGAAAGGATTCACAATTTAATTGGGATATTAAGCTCCATTCTTTCATCGATTTGCAGTTACGATTCATTACAATTTTTGTAATTATATTATCGATATTTTATAAAGTATTGGTGGTTACGATTGTACCATCCAGTGATATGCCATTTATCTGAGATATATGTGATATGCCATACTTTTGTCGCTTAGCCACTTTTTCCTATGAGGGCTTCATATAATATGATTTTAAATCTACAACCAATAAAAAAAAATGAAGTAGTGAAGAAAAAATCCGGAGGGCGATAGCGAGCTACCGCTTGTAAAGTTCTAAAAACAATAACTGAAGTTCTTCTACTAAAACAAAAGTTGGTCGCTGACGATATAGAAAAGCAGTGTGTGGATGTTGTTATGGCAACGGAAACTATTTTTTATATGTAAGAAGTAGAGAGTTTCCCCACAGAAAGAAGTATAATAATCCGCTTGTTGCGTAGTTACCAATAGCGAATAAGGGACACGGTTAAAACGGAAAACTTTTTGAAAATTTCACCCGTAAACTTCAAAGAAACATCGTCGACACTTTTTGATCTTACTCTTCTTCGTATAGGATTCCCGGGATAGTCCTCCAACTCTTTCCAACTTTGTCTTAGTTTTTACATACAACATCCTTGACAATGTCGTCAAGGAGTTTTTCAAGGTTATATTTGTATCCTATATACTATTGAGCTAAAATGTGTCTGTGTGTCTGTCCGCTTTCTTTGGAACCGTGCACAGACTAAACGGCACATCGGAAAATTCTGCAACCACCACCAACTGATAGCCCATGAGGTGCCGATTTGCTCTGTCAAGTTTCCCGGTCCTAGGTCACAATTACTGGGTCCGAAGACCCCAGTACCGCGATAAAACTACAGAAAAGAACGCAGCCGTGAAAATCTTGAGCTTCATATTGTGTGAAATATACTGCTACCCGCCCGGAAGGCTGGTAGCAGTATACATGTCACTGCTACCCGCCCGGGGGTAGTTGTTGTTGTTGTTGTTTAGCCGATCAGCCCACCCTGATCGAGCAAGCCGGCGGCACGCAGGTAACCGATCGCCCTCTCCGGAGTGGACCAGAGGTTCAGCGCACTAGTGATGTTGTGTTGTGTTCGTTGTTGTGCTAGAGCGGTACAGTCCGTCATAATGTGTTCAATTGTTTGTGGTGTGTCTTGGCACAGGTGGCAGGTGTCGTCTATGGAGTTGTCTAGTCTGTGTTTATATGTCCGTAAGTTTGGGTGATGTCCACATCGGAATCGTGCTAAGTTAACTCGATCCGATCTGCTCAGGCTGATCTCTGACCAGTTAATGGGTGGCGGCTTCGCACCTAGGACCGCATTCGGACCGAGTCGTGTCAGTGCTTTGTGGGTTAGATGTGTGTGTATGTGTTTTCTGTACTGTGTGATGTCTGTGGGGCGTGGTATGGAATGGAGTATTTCGTTATAATATCTCTCTGGTGTTACCTTAATGGTGCGAGGTGTTGGTGCATGATTGTACATGTAGTGGCAAGGGTGTTGTGGGTTAGTTGTCGCTGCTGCCATGAATTGTGTTCCCCTCATGTCTAAATGTTCCCTAACTTTTAGTATTTTTGTTTCTGTGTGCAGGTGTTCTATTGGTGTTGTTTGAGTGCATCCTGTAATGATACGAAGTGCGTTGTTTTGTATTGTTTGTAAGGTGTTTATGTGTGTGTTTGAGATAATGGGTGCCCAGCATGGGCTAGCATAGTCCATAACTGAGCGAATATATCGTTTGTATATGAGTGATGTTGTTTCCTGCTGGTGTCCAAAGTTTGTGCCTGTTAGTACCCTAAGCGTGTTAAGTCTTGACGTACATTTGGTTTTAATGTCCTGAATGTGGTTTGCAAAAGATAATGATGTGTTGTATGTGACACCAAGTATTTTGGTTCTGTGAGTGTGTGGAATGTTGATGTTGTTTAGTGTAAGCTGTGGAATTACCTGGTGTTCTTTTGTGTTGCTTGTAAGCAAGGTGATGGTTGATTTTGTGGGCGCTACTTTGAGTCTATTGTGTGTGAGCCAGTCTTGTATACTGTTTATGTATGTTTGTAGGTTATTTGTAGCGGTGTCGATGTTGTTGTGGGTGGATGTTAGAGTGATATCATCTGCATATGATGATAAGGTAAGCTTGTTATCTATGGGTGTTGGAATGTCATGCATGTATAAGTTGAAGAGTGTTGGTGAGAGAACAGAGCCTTGAGGGACCCCGTTCGGAAAAAGCTTGTTTTTGGATGACTTGCCATTAAATGTGACATGTGAGTATCTTCCTGAGAGATAGTTGCTCAGCCACCTTTTGGTGTTATTGTGCATGTTTGTGTTGAGTATTTTGTTTATGAGAGGGAAGCGTGGGATAGCATCAAATGCTTTACTAATGTCTATTGTTGCTAATAGTGTACGTTGAGCTGGTCTTCTGGAGTTGATGCCATCCATGATGTGCTGCGTGAGGTTAGTGAGTAATGTCGTGGTTGAGTGGTGAGGTCTGAATCCATGTTGAGTAGGCGATAGTGGTATGTGTGGGTTGGTGATTTGTAAGATTAGTCTTTCTGTTACTTTGGAAGGTGTGCATAGTAAAGTAATGGGTCTATAGGAAGCTGGTTCTGTTGGATTTTTGTTTGGTTTGAGTAGTGTAATAATTTTACCTTGTTTCCATATGTCAGGAATAATACAGTGTTGGTATGAATATGTGCTGATATTTGTGAGAGCTAATATTCCTTGTGGGCCCAAGTGTTTAAGGTGTATGTTAGATATGTTGTCTGGTCCAGTAGCCTTCGAATTCTTAATGTTTTTGATGATCTTGGTGGTCTGGTCTGTATTGAAGGGTGTAATGGTCATGTCGAGTCTGTAGGTTTTCTTGTGTCTGGCTGTTTGTCTGTCTGCATGTTTCTGGTTGTTGTCTCTGTTTAAGTGACTTATCTTTGCGTAGTGATTAACTAGAATGTTAGCTTGTTGTGTGTATGTTGGGATATTATTTTGGCTGCGACAGATAGCCGCGTGTGAGGTGTGAATGCCGCTGTTAGAGTGGGTAATGCTGTTTATAGTCTTGTATAGCCTGTATGTATCTGTGGAGTGGTTTAGTGTTGTTATGAATTCCCTGAATGTTTCTGTTTGTTTTTCTTTGAGTTTGTTGTTTATTTCTGTGTTGAGCTGTTGTATCTGCTGTTTTATGGCTTCTGTGTGTGGTGTTTGTGTGTTATATTTGAGGTTGTTACGTTGCCTTATGAGGTGGGCTATTTCTCTAGTGTAATTTGGGTTGTATTTCCTAATGTTGCCCTTGGGTATGTATTTGTTTGCATTATTGATAATCTGATTAAATGTCTTGAGTGTTGTATCGATGTTTATGATGGGTGTGCTGTTTAATGTGGTGAATTGTTCCTCAGTCTGTATTTTGAACTGTTCCCAATCAGCTTTTTTGTAATTTCTGTAAGTGTGCCTAAGGCTGTTGGGACAGAGTGTAGAATGTGTTGTAATGATGATGGGCAGGTGGTCTGATGACAGTTGTTTTTCTGTTCTTCATTGTGTATGTGTTGCTAGTGAGGGGGAACAGAACGTTATGTCTGGGGAGGAGTTTGAGTATCCTGCTTGATGTGGTATGTGTGTATGTTCTTCTGTATTGTTAAGAATGAAGAGGCTGTTTAGTTGTGTGGCTATGTTGGCGCCTCTGGTGTTGTTTTGGTTGTGCAGGTACCAACTAGTGTCTTTGGCGTTGAAGTCTCCTCCTAAGATGACATTAGTGAGAGAGGCCTGATTGTGTAACTGTGGATTGTAATTGGCTGGCACCTGAGGTGAACTATCTGGTGGGATGTAAATGTTGATTAGTGTGGTGTTGTGTTTTGCGCGTGTTTTAATGTTAACTGCCTGTATTTCTATCGTGTTATCTGTTGGATTGTGTTTTTAATGTTTTGGGTAGCATCAGTGTAGCTAATGCTTTTACGTATGTAAGTGATGAGTCCACCCCCGTTACCCCCAGTACGATCTTGACGGATCGCCGTGAAGTCAGGGATGGTGGGTGTTTTGTGTGTGCGTTTTAGTTTTGTTTCTTGTATAAGTGCTATGTGAATGTTTTGTTTGTGTACGAATTCCCTAAACTGCATGATTTTGTTTGTGAGGCCATCTACGTTGTACTGTAATATGTTAATATTATACTTCTGTATGTGTCTCATGGTGCTATTGTGTCTGTCTTTGTGTATGGTGACATGTGTAAGTTGTAGTGGGGCCTGGATTAGTCTTAATGTCGCCAGAGAGTAAGAGTAGTTCGGGGAGCACGCAATTGTTCCCTGTAATTGAAAAAATAGCACGCTGAGAATAGGTCCGGCCCCGGGAGCCGATCGGCTACCCCCGGGGGTAGTAGGGGGGGGTGTGTGGAGTAATTGGGGGAGTGGAGGTGGGGGTAATGGGGAGAGGGGTGGGGGTAATGGCGTTTTTTACTTTTGTGTGTGGGGGTAATGGGGGAGTGGGGGTGGGGGAGGGATGGGGGTAATGGCGTTTTTTTTAAATTTTGTAGCTGGATCACTACTACCCGCCCGGAGGGCTACCTGCCCGGAGGGCCAAGCTACCCGGCCGGAGTAGCAGGGGAGTGGGGGTGGGGGTAATGGCGTTTTTTACTTTTGTGTGTGGGGGGGAATGGGGGTAATGGCGTTTTTTTTAAATTTTGTAGCTGGATCACAGTGCTACCCGCCCGGAGGGCCAAGTTGTACAACGGTCGCGAGCGATAGCGAGCTACCTCTTGTCTATACTATAAAAAGGCGGTCCTGTCCGTCTGTAGACACCATGTATTTACTATTACGCGATTCTGAACATGGATATAAATGCGCTCTGCTTTGTTTCAACTTTTTACTTTAGTGCGTTAAGGTTTTCATTGCTGCGTTCTTTTCAATTATTCGGTCAATAAAACTATAGAAAAGAACGCAGCAATGAAAATCTTAAGCTTCACATCCAAACCCATTGTATCAAGATTTGTGAAGCTTAAGATTTTCATGGCTGCGTTCTTTTCTATAACTGACTCCCCAGTTACTGAGGCCGAAGGCCCCAGCACCGCAGGTCTAGCTAAATGGGCTCGTAGAGCCCACTTTTGCTAGTATCTATCTATCTATCTACCTTTTTGAGTTTTAAATTTGTTCATTTTTCCTATTTTCTTCAGTTACATGAAGAAAATGTTAGATGGTTAATATCTGGATGTTTTCTTTTATTAATTAGTTATTTTATAACTCCTGTGAAATGAAAAATCTAAATAAGTGGTCGACATATTGTTTGGTGATTGGTCGCATTTTAATTTCTCTATTTTATCCTTTTATATATATATATATATACTTTTTAAACAGGCTGTCGTTCTGGCTCTGATGGTGTTAGCTGCTTTCCTTATATGTTGGACACCCCTTCAGGTCCTTATTCTTCTCTCCGTCTTCAAGGAAAATCAGGTGAGATTATATATATATATATATAAAGTATATCGGGGGTGTAGAGGTGGTTATAAATTACTTTATTATAGGCCTACAGCTCTATTGCAGACTTCGCAGATTTAATACGGAAATAGTTCTCAAGTGCGTATTGAATGGTACCATGAAAGGTCACCCCTTACGATGCTTAGATATCATTAGAAATCTCTGTTCAAACATAATTCGACATTAAGAATTACAAGTCTTCGGTACCAGCAGAACTTTGTAGCATTTCCAAATACCGTAAGGCGAGATCCAAAAGCCTTCATACCAAAAAGCCATTAAAAAATCTGACCTAGTCATAAAACCAGAGAGAAGAAGTGACCATCACTTGAGTTTCACTTCGTTGAGTCTTACCAGTCGAATTACCACCAATCAGCCCTCATCTTTGTAAGATGTAACGTCTCTTTAAACAGGCCCTCGCCATGAACTAGTTTCACTTTTTCATCCCTAAAGGAACTCTGAAATTCATTCGCGATCATCTTATGACTCGCGTAATAATTCAAATTATCTTCCCCTTAATTATGTGCACTGCTCTTCATTGTAATTAACATTTAATTCTAGCAATGAAATCACTATAGTTTTGCACATTCAATTTAAGCAATTATAATGTCTGTAAGATCAGGTCAGCCTATTCCTTTTCTTGATTATTCATATAAATATCTGATAATCTCCTTTGCAAACTGATTAATTATTTCATTAATTTTCTCGCCAACCAATCAGAATTAAAGGAACCGAAACCTTCGTTACTATTGTGAAGAGTGGAATTATTATTTATTCGGTTACATTTACGTTATCTGCACTCTTTCTATTGAATTTACTCTGATTTCTGTATCTTGTATATAAAGGCAAATGGGTAGATGTGGCCAGCCCTCAACTGCAGGCGACATTTTTCGAACGAAGGGAAGGAATGTAAATGACAAAGATATATTACAGGCCTGCGATGGTTTTTGTTGTCCGAAATATTTAATCACTTATATAATAATTTTTGCACGCTGATTCTGAAAATAATATTAATTCTTCCCCATCACGTACAGATTTTTCACAATGTCATATTACTCCGGAATTATTACATAAAAGAAAAGGAACAGCGCGTACATTCGAGACTAAAAGGCATAGATCTTACAATAAAACTCAGGACAAATAAAGATGAATATATAATTGACATTAATAGTCTTCTTTCTTTTTAAAGTTGTTTGCATTTGTAATTAGTATAATAAAGCGAAATTAGGTACCTAATGTAAATTGAAATAAATAATATTTATTTATGTTGTTGTTTTTTCCCTTCCAGTTTGCAGAAAATCCTTACGTGATAGAACAAAATGGACACCTTATTCAAAATCAGCGTAGTTGAATTATATAAAATCAGTTATTAGTAAGAGAACAACTCTTACAAAGTTCTCATTCGCAGGCCTGTGAATTATCACTATTTACCGGTTTATTTTAATTGTGACAGTATTAAGAACGGGGAAATGTGAGTGTGAATTCATAATTTTAACACCGTATCGTGGAAGAAAGCTTAAGTTAAATAACAAATTTTAAATCACAAATTACATTTTTAGCACAAACAGCGACCTTCTTCTAAGGAACCCATAACGGACTGCCCGAACCAGGGTTGCCAGGTGTTTATTTCCCCAAAAACCCAAACCACCTTATAAAAGAAGGCCACACTTATAAATTAGGAGTGTATTATTTGCCGTACAGTATGTTATATATCTGTATACTCACAATTTACATATATTTTACTCTTAATCTAAAGTTGAATTGCGATGACATATATACATATAGTTCTAAAAGTCAATTTGGATGACTTTATCAAAGCAGTCATTTTCTTGAGTTTCATTATCATTTAAGTTAGGCATAGAACTTGGTGTAGATAGTCCTTCAGCTGCACTTTTCTTATACATGTTGTTGTTGAATAGACTTAGTATCTTTTTCATTATTTGTTACTACAAAATTGTTACTACAAAATTTCTAAAATTTCGAGTGAAAGCTTGTTTCGTAATTTCGTTTTCACATTTGTCACATTTGAAAATATTCCCCCTACAAATATATTGCTTAGCAGTATAGCGTGGGCATTAAGGACGATTAGCCCAAGTTTATAAAAACATTTCATTCCTGCTGCATTTTCATATTTCTCTACAACTGCCCAAAATTTGATCAGATCATGTGGTATTTCTTTATTAGTAAATTCTTCTCTCCAATCAACCAACAAAAGCTTGTCATACTGATACTCTAGTAATCTAGTTGCAGAGTGGTGATATTTTTGTGAGAACCACTTCTAAAGTAAGTAAATGGAGCTGAAATACTTTGAAATTTCTTTCGTATCTGATTGAAACATTCTTTAGGTTGAAAATTTTGAAGATTTTTAATGCTGTCTGTGTCAGTACTTAATCTTTTCTCTAACTGCACGTTAGCTTCAACAAGGAAATCATAAAATCGATGTTTCAAAGTAGATAGGAGTAGCTCCGAGCCAGAGTGACTAACAGACCACTTTCGATCAATTGCCTTTATTCCACCAGGCAGTTCAAGGCCTTCTCCGTTAGTAGGATGGGCGCAAAAGGAGAGAGTGCAATGTAATTGCAAATGGTGAGCAATGTTGCAAGCTGTTGTGCAACAAAGGGGGAAGGGGAATATTGCAAGATGTTATGCAACAAAGGGGGAGAGGGGGGTGTTGCGAGATGTTATGCAGCAAAGGGGGAGAGGGAAATGTTGCCAGAACAACCAACAAGGGGTTATGCAACTTGGAGGTGGAGTTATCCCCCAAGAGAAAGAGAGAGGAGAAGGAGAGGTGTTCGCCTGGTAGGAGCCAAGCGCATATTAAGACTTCAGCCGAGCGGCCGTTGTCTTATATAGCCCCTAATCAGCCAGTTGGCTTATTTGGCTGAGTTGCCAGATTGCGCTATTTATTTAATTCAAGCATATATTCTGGCTTAATTCGCCAGTTGGCTTAGAAGGCTTCTTAGAAAGCATAAATGGCCTGTATATATTAATAACCTTCGGACGAATTAAAAGCGCGCACAAACGTACATACACTCACCGACTGTACGCCTATAAAGCGTATATATATATATAAACTGGTTGATGCACGCAAAGACCCAATAGCAAAATATATACGAGCACAACCACCACACCAAAAAAAGCATCACATGACCAACAATCGTCTAAGTATAGACTTTTAGGAGCTCATCCCATCAACAGCACATGGTGATATGAGGGCTACGACTTTTAGGAGCTCATCCCATCAACACCACGTAACCGATATGAGGGCTACAACCAAGCGTCCAAACTTAGACGATTGGTGGTGAAGCACCACAACCACCGCTTTACTTACCAACTCCTGGTAGACCGACAAGTTCTCTAAATACGACCCAAAGCGCACACAAATGCACACCCCGACTATACGCCCATAAACCCCCTATTATCACACACACAAAAACAAACTGATGCATGCAAAGCCCCAATAGCAAAATATATACGAGCACAACCACCACACTAAAAAAGCATCACATCACCAACAATCGTCTAAGTATAGACTTTTAGGAGCTCATCCCATCAACAGCACGTAACCGATATGAGGGCTACAACCAAGCGTCCAAACTTAGACGGTTGGTAATGAAACAGTATTACACAATCACCATCAAAAACCCACCAACCATCTCCACAATGCCACCACCACCGCTATACTTACCAACTCCTGGTAGACCGACAAAGTCTCTAAATACGACCCAATAGACAGAGCTATTAAACATAAACAAATACGTTTATGGGGCCAAGTCAAAAAAAGGCAACTCCAATAGTTTTTCTATTGAGCTTCTCGTGGTGAAACGAGGCCAATTTGACAGTTGGTGGGGCGATCTTTTAAACAAAAAATCGAATAAGATAAACTAAGTTCTCCACCCGTATGCCGTGTTTCTGCCATTCCTAAGATGTCGATTTTCCTTTCTCTCATGATGTCCAGAATTTCATCTTCTTTCCCCCTATAAGTTGCTATGTTAATCGTTCCGCATCTAATCCTGAGTGTGTCCATTTTTCGTGTCCAGTTTCATTTCCTTGTCCGTGATCTGTTTATCAATCCTGGTTCCGAGGCTGGTTCTTGAGTTTCTGGAGCGATAAGGTTTTTACACCACCGGCTTGCTAGGCCTGTCGTGGCAACCCTCTTCTTTTATCCGCTCGCATTCTGATACGCAAATAATTTCATACAAACGAATTTCAACAGAAAATCTTAAGCCAATGAAAGCTTAATATTTACTTTAAGTGCAAGAGCCATTTATATTTTAAGTGGCTTCACGGGTTTTGAATGCGATGGAAATTTGTTAACCGACTGACCTTTTCCGCTGTCACGAAAGTGTATGAACCAAATTAAATCGAATCCGAAGGAATTCTATAATTATGTTAAGAATAAAAAAGTAGCTTCGCAAACTATTGGCCCATTCTCATAGGCGAAAACAACGAAAAAATGTACGATAACTTACAAATGACGGAAATTTTAAATAAATTCTTCTCTTCCATGTTTACTAACGAAAATATGAACAACATTCCTGTTCCCGTAATCATGCTCAGTGATGATCAGTTAAAGCTTCACGATTTTACCATTAGTGAAAGCAAATTGCTCTCAGCCATAGGCAAACATTTTAATTCTAATGAAACTAAATATTTTTTCTCGAATCGTATAGTTAATCTGTGGAATAGATTGCCAGCCAGCGTAGTTCAAAGTAATCCGATCGAATCTTTTAAAAAGAAACTACAGTAGATGCTTATTTTGCCTTAAACCCCGAGTTGGAAGCATATTTTAGCGCATAGAAATATTGTAGACTTTTCACTTGGATTCCCTCCTCTGTAGTTTAAAATTTTCGCTCCATCTTTAAATTCTTTCTTACCTCTCAACCTCTTTTCTCTGATTTGCTTTGAAACTTTCACTTGTCTTCCTTTTCTTCCTTCTTTCAACCCTCCTTTTTAGACAGCCTCGCAGTGACCAGCCGGTTTGTTGCTGTTTGGTGGACTTTGTATTCCTTTGTATTCAATTGTAAGTCTTCTATATGAATATTCACGAATCACTTAAAGATGTGAGAAAAGCCTCTCTATATCTAGTCGGTCCACGCTTGCATTCTGATACGCAAATAATTTCATACAAACGAATTTCAACAGAAAATCTTAAGCCAATGAGAACTTAATATTTACTTTAAGTGCAAGAGCCATTTATATTTTAAGTGGCTTCAAGGGTTTTGAAGGCGATGGGAATTTGTTGACCGACTGACCTTTTCCGCTGTCATTAAAGTGTATGAAATTGTACTTAGAAACTTGGACTGATTTGGTATGGAAAGGCTTTGATATAAGTATGATGACGCTCAGAGTCTACGTATTAATATGACCAATTCTTAACAAACAACTTAAAATTATAATCCATGAGAAGGACTAAAAACTAGCAGCACCATCGGGAGTAGAACCCCCGACCTCAGTGTCTTTACTTCGTTAATATGGAAACGGTGTTACCCACTCAGCCACTGGTGCTGGTAACGAACAATTGATACAGAAATGAATGAACGGATTTTCCGTTATCTGTTTCTCATGACACAATGCAGGAACTTAATCCAATTCCTTTTTGCAGATTGCACAGCTGTCTACAGATCGTCATGCATTTTGGATATATTTTCTAGCCTACTTCAACTCCTGTTTGAACCCAGTCATTTATGGAGGTTTTTGCAAGAGTTACAGGTCAACTCTTTTGAGAGTTTTTCGCAAAAGAGGACAAAGGAGTTTTTCTCTTTTTGGTAAGAATTTTTAAACTTTTCTTTATAATAGTCATCGAAGAAATCAATAAATTACTGTATATAAATGCATATTCTTTATAGTAGTATATAGTCTGGAATTTACAGTATATATTCAGTAGTATGGCCGAAAAAAGGTAGAGTGCAGTGCAATTGCAACTGTTGCAAGATGTTGCAAGAGTGCCAACCCCCAACCCCATAGTGCCACCCCCATCCCATTTGTTGCAAGGCACCCCCAAAATGGGGGAGTGGTTGCAAGAGCAATAATGGGTTATGCAACTTGGAAGCGGAGTTATCCCCCAAGCTGCAATGAACCCCCCAAAGGGGTATACCTAACCTAAGAGAAAGGTGTTCGCCTGGCAGGAGTGAAGCGCATATTAAGACTTCAGCCGAGCTGCCGTTGTCCTATAGGGCCCCTAATCAGCCAGTTGGCTTAATCAGCCAGTGCCTCCGAGCATCATCAGCTAGTTGGCTTAATCAGCCAGTGCCTCCAGGCATCATCAGTCAGTTGGCTTAATCAGACAGTGCCCCAGGCATCATCAGCCAGTTGGCTTAATCAGCCAGTGCCCCCCAGGCATCATTAGCCAAAAAAAAGTTATATTTATCTTCAGAGCGTCCCTCCGCGGTTGATAGCCAGGGTGACCTAATGATCCGTGTTAAGCCGTAGGTCTAAGGTGGAGTGTATAGCTTCGCCAGAATGAACAATTCGTACGGGAAGCAAACGCGAGCCTATATATATGCAAATTTCCTGAAAAAAGTTCACCTAAAAATTCGTGTAAGCACTTCCCCGTTTGAAAGTGGGTCTAAGGTGGAGTGTAATGCTTCACCAGAATGAATAATTCGTCCGGGAAGCAAAGGCGATCCTATATATGTAAATTTCTGGAAAAAGTTCATCTAAAAATTCGTGTAAACGTCAAACTACATTAATTATCTCACTCTCCACCTAACTTAAGTCCAATATTACGGTCTTTTCTTCTGTAATTTGCTGATATATATATATATATATATATATATATATATATATATATATATATATATATATATATAATTCAGAGGCAACGGCGTAGGTCAGGCAGGTCAGGCTCAGCCTGACCTAACTTTAAAAGAAAAATAAATTTAATTTCCTGGTCATCATGTAAAATTTAAATTTGTGTATTTCAAAGATCTATTTATTATGGTCACTTTATTAGAGCAATATAAATTTTAGAATGCCGCATTTTTTTTTCTTCTCTCCATGCGCCGCTTCTTTGGGCAAAGTCACACTTGTTTTATGACGCCTGAGCGACCGAGCGCATTAAGCCACAAAGCCAGGTCAGGCATCATTTCCGATGCATTGCATCACACTTATGAAAAAATGAAACTTTTACGAAATTTAATGTAATTTAAAATCAACGTTAGTATAGCATCTGTAAAAACAATCAGATAAGTATATAATTTTGTCAATCGATTTTTCAAAGAGAAGCGAGTTTTTCAGTTTACAAGTCAGGCATATTTCTAAGTGCCTAACATTACGCTGGATGCCAAATCTCATCCTCAGAAAGCTGTTTGAGTGAAAATAGAGATATGTGGCAACTATCAATTGCGCACGGCTTTCCTCATTGTCAGTTACCTCAGGGACCGTGTCGTATTCGTTTCAATGCATTTGAATTTTTTTCTTTTGTGCTTTTTGTGTGTGTGTGTGTGTGTGTGTGTGTTGTGTGTGTGTGTGTGTGTGTTTTTTCCTTTCTTTACTCGAACTTAGATACCCATTTACATTGAAGTACATTTGTAAAGATCCTGATTTTACTGCCTGCAAAAATGTCAAAGAACTGCTAAAATTATGCATTGACTTAAATTTAAAAAAAGCTTTAAGCGAATCTGCAAACCTGTTTAGATTGATTTTAACTATACCAGTGAGCAGTGCATCCACAGAGAGAAGTTTTTCAACATTAAATCGAATTAAGACGTATCTAAGGAACAGAACTGGTCAGGAAAGACTAGTATGTTTAGCAAGAATCGCAATAGAGAAAGAAATTGTGGTTTCCCTGGAGAGACAAAAGATTCTACATGAACAGGTCAGCGAAGAATTTGCATTGAAACCGAGGAGGTTGGAGTTTATGTATAAATGACTCATGGTAGATTAAATATGATGAAGACATTCTCTAACGACAATAAAAAACAAGTAAGTTATTATAATTATTAAACAATTTATTGATTAAGTAGGCTTTAAGTAATTTTTGAAAACAAAAGCAAAATTATTTAAAAAACAAAATTTACATATTCATTAGTATGAATTCTATCGAAGTCATATCAAGTCCATAATGCTTGTGCCTGACCGATGTGAAAAGTCTGGCGTCGCCCCTCATATATATATATTATATATATATATATATATACATTTTTATTACCTAAAAATGCGTTACCATACACTCATTCCTTTCCGGCTACCCGCGTCAGCCCTTACCTCAGATTCGAAAAGGTACCGTTTATATTAAACCTTAAACTTAGTGTTCTCACAACTTGGACGCTATTAATGTTTAATTATATTCACTTACAATTAAATAACTCTTAAGGCAAGCTTAAACTCTTTATTCGATAGATTTAAGTTAATTGGTTAGAGGTAGTAAACACAAGCCACGCGTTAAATAACTAAGTAAATAATTACAAATAAATTTGTTTAATTTAGATTGAAGTTGGATAGATTTATATTTAGAATTAATAAATAAGTTAATTTTCTTTAATACTTTAAAATATAAAAAGCGCAAACAAAAATGGTAAATAAGGAATGATTGTTATGCTATGATGGGTCAGGCAAAATGAAGGGACCCACCTTTCTTAACAGATTTTAAAGTTTTGGATACTAAGCTTGGATTGTACTTATAGAAAATTGTTATAGAGTTTGTTGCAAGACAAATCTTGGTTTTATTAGCAAATCTCTGATATCCAAGATTCGAGATAAGATACGCATTTTAAATTATACCTCACATTCCAACCTCAACTCTCTCTCTATCTCTCTCTCTCTCTCTCTCTCTCGAATACAAGATCAAAATAACAAAACGTTTCACGCCTCACCACGAATGGTGACATCTGATGCATACCATAAATCTTTACAACACCTTAGGTTCGTCGGTCAATTCATGCGCAATTAGGTTAAATTATGTTCCAATCTCCCGCGAAATATTTTTGAGAACGATGTTAAACATCTTGTGAAAATAACATTTATCATTAATACAGAGCTTACTCATTAGTACAAAAAAAAAAACACACACACACACACACACATACATATGTGTGTATATATATGTGTATATATATGTATATATATATATATATATATGTATGTATATATATGCACGCGGATTTTGTATGAAACTGTCCCCCGACCAGGATTCGAACCCCAGACCTCCTGAGTAGAAGTCGCGGGCGTTCCATCACATTATGACGAGATGAAAGTTTACGCAATCTGTTATGTATTTAAATGGCATAGGAAGCGCTTAGTACTCTCGCGTCGAGAGATATTTTACGATGTTAACTCTCTCGCACTCGAGGTAATGGCAACATTTATTTCAACTCTCTCTGGCACAAAACTTTGTTTCCCATAGATTTATTATTATTAAAGAAAAAAGAAAACATGCTCTATTCTAAATAGCGCATCCGTTGTTTTATGCAATACAATTAAGCCACTTGCCGTAAGAGTTTTATAAAAAATTGTAACAATAACACTTCTTTTCGTTGTATTGGACATCCACTCTCTGTTCCTGGAGGTTTGGTTAAATTTTATATAAATAGCAGAAGCCCTAGCTACGGTTTAATTAACATCACACATTCATATATATATATATATATATATATATATATATATATATATATATATATATATATATATATATGTATATTTATGTATATATGTATATATGTATATGTGTATATATAAGCACACCGGACAAAAAATTAGTCACCCCTCTCAGAATGTACCTAATAACGTGTGACGGCGCCTCTGGCCTTGATAACCGCACGAATCCGGCGAGGCAGAGACTCTATGAGGTTGTACATGTACTGAACATCGATTTGCTGCCACTCGTTCATCAGCCGGTCCCGAAGTTCCGCCAGAGTCCGTGGGTGTCTATTCCTGCGCTTCACTTTCTGTTTCCAGCCTGAACAACACCTTCGACGCATTCAGGATTAAAGGCTTCATTGGACCTGCGATGTACTCGTCGCCTCCCATCATTGGAGAACAAACAAAAACGGGACTCATCGGACCAAATTACACGTTTCCAATCTGCCGCGGTCCAGTTTTTGTGCCTCTGAGCACATTTATAACGTGCCAATTTGTGACTTGCTGTTAACAGCGGCCTCTTCCGTGGTACCCTGCTCCAGATGTCCATCGCATGCAGTTCTCGTCGCAATGTCCGTTCGGAAATTGGTCGCTGGAGAACCTCATTGGTTTCTTGGAGCAATTGTTCTCTGGTTTGAAAACGATTTGCAGTTACTAGACGAGAAACATGGCGGCGGCCCCTATTGTCGAGAATTGTTTTCCGGCCACAGTTACGCCGTCGATTGTCAGTTCATTGCGAACTACACCACTCTTTGTAAACTCGCTGGACAGTACGCGTTGACACACCAACAAATTGGGCTACTTCAGACATTTTGTGTCCGTGGGCTCTGCCAAACACGATGGCTCCTTTTTGCCACTGAGTAACGTCTGCCTCACGACCCATTTTGCAGACTATATCCAACACACACTTTGTTCTTCACCACCTCACGAAACAGATCTGATCCTGTGTGCTACGTCACCGCTACTTGTCACTTACCAATGCTACATCAGCGCCCTCTGTGTGACCTTGAACTTCCTACTATCGGTGCTATTAGGGGTGACTAATTTTTTGTCCGGTGTGCTTATATATATATATATATGTGATGTAGGTCACATCCGCATCGCATCCGCGGAACATCCGCACATTTTCTCGCACCCGCATCCGCACTTTGGACTGCGGATGTCGTGCGGATGTGGACCGTTGAGATAAAATGTCATTAATAAGCGGAAATTATCAAATTCTACTATATTAATAGAACTAGTTCATTGTGCGCAAAAGTGATGCAAGCGACAAGACGAGAGGCTGTTCTTGTATGAAGTTACTCTCTTGCAACCTACTTAGATCCACGTTACAAAGCTAAGTTATTTTCACCTAGTACATTAGAACGAGTTAAAACATCACTTGGCAAAGCAGTTGAAGAGCTTCAATCTCTTGAATCTGTCGCTTCGCCACCCACCAAAAGAATAAAAGTTTCAGTGACAGAACCAACACCTTCAACAAGCAAATCTATCACAGAATCTGTCTCTCAGTTTCTTGAGTGAAGCAGCAATGACGAGACCTACGCGATGTCAAAAGATGTAGTAAAAATAATCGAGAGCTATCACCAAGAAAAACGCCTGGCTGCATGTGACAATCCTATTAGTTGGTGGAAAAATACGCAGAATATCTATCCATACTTGAGTAAACTTGCAAGGAAACATTTAGCCTGTCCTCTAACAAACGTACCAAGCGAGAGATTATTTAGCAGTGCTGGATTAATATATGATGAAAAGAGAAACAGACTGGCAGCAGAAAAGGCAGAAAAATTAATGTTCCTTAAGCATAACCTTCCTATAATTAAGTTTGAACATTAAACGATGAACATCTTAGTTTACTTTATTTTAATTACTCATTTATAAATATGCATAATAAAACTTTAAACTTAATATAAATAGTTATCAAGCTAATTAAAGATCTCTTTCTATAAGGGTGGAGGTTGGGGAAAGAGGTCGGTGGGGTGCATTTGAGTTGGGTTCACGTCCCGCATCCTGGTAACACAATTATGGTTTCTAATTGTGGCTGAAACTCAACAAAATGTAACGAATTTATTTGCAGACGAATTCACTAATTGATTTCTATATTAGTTAGATGCTTGATATTATTTTATATGTTCAGAGAAAAGTACAGCAATTATTGTACAATTAATCAATTATACTACATTATAGCTACAGCTCTCTCTATATAATAACTTATTATATACGTTAAACACAACAAATATCGAATATATCCTAAAAAATAACGAAAATGTAGACATCCGCATCCGCATCCGCGGATGTTGAAATCAAACATCCTCATCCGCATCCGCATCCGCGGATGTGAAAAAAATGACATCCGCTACATCACTAATATATATATATTCCAAATGGGGCATAATGAAGTGTTTGAAAAAATATGAAAAGGCAAATATTAAACTTGGGTCTTTTCTGCGATTGAGTTGTATTTCTATCGCCTTCGGTTAATGCGTTGGGTTCCCCTCCCACAATTTTTTTTTAAATTATTTTCTCTCTCTCTCTCTCGGGTTGGGCCTCGGTCACTAGTGGGGTTCCTCAGGGTTCCGTTTTGGGGCCACTGTTGTTTATCATATAGACGGTGGCATCGTCAGTCGGATCGCCAAATTCGCTGATGAAACCAAGCTTGGGGCCAATGTTGGGACGCCGGAAGCGATCGAGGAACTGCGTGCGGACCTAGGAAGGGTAGGAGAGTGGTCCGAAAAATGGCAAATGCCGTTTAACTTGGGTAAATGCAAAGTGATGCACATTGGCTACGCCAATCCCAAGTCGGACTACTCGATGTTGGGGAGTAATATCGAGGCGACTGATTTGGAAAAGGACTTGGGTGTGCTAATTAGCAGCGACCTTAAGTTCACCAAACAGTGCGTAGAGGTGGAAAAGAAAGCGCAGAAGCTGTTGGGTTATATTAGGAGGCAATTTCAGTTTCGGAACAAGGAGATTGTGCTCTCTCTGTACAATTCCTTGGTTCGGTCGCACCTGGAGTATGCAGTGCAGTTCTGGTCGCCCACCCTCAGGAAAGATATTGAGAGGCTGGAGCGAGTGCAGTCGAGGGCCACAAAGTTAATCCCTTCCGTTAGGCATATGGGCTACAATCGACGGTTACGCGCCCTGAACTTGTTTTCGCTGGAAAGTCGGAGGCTGTGCAGTCAACTGATGGAAGTTTTCAAGCTCTTACGCGGGTTCAACGATATCGATTTTAGAAGCATGTTTAGTTTAAATGATAACCCAACTCGCAGCAATGGTTGGAAGTTGAATTTGACGCGGTTTAGGACTAGTGTGTGTGGGAATTACTTTACGTATAAGATCTGTGACACGTGGAACAGGTTACCTTCAGAAGTTGTGAACAGTTCCTCTGTGGATCAGTTCAAGAAAAGGTTAGACCATATCTTGCACACTATTTGAGTGTATAGAAAATTTTCCCTGGCACCCGTTGCCATTGGTACCTCCTCGGTATGGGCCACAAGGCCTTTTGAGGTACTTCTTTTCCTTGTAGCTCCTTGTAACTCTCTCTCTCTCTCTCTCTCTCTCAGGGATAGCGTAGGTGAGATGGGGTTAGAGGTCGGCGGCGATGTTGAGCGGGTGTGAAGTGCATTCCGGGACGAGTTTATGGTGCTGCACTCTGCTGCCATACCCTCAAAACCGGTCACACCTGCTTCAACGCAGCCTAAGTGGTTCAATCGTGACATCGCTTTGGCTATCCGAAATAGGAAAGTAGCGTATAGGAGGGCGAAGGTCAATCGTTCCCACGAGAACACTGAAGCGTATGTCCGCCTGTGTAGGGAAGTGAAGGCGAAGGTTAGACTAGCGAAACGTAACGAAGAACTACGGGTGGCAAGCCTCTGCAAGGGGAACCCTAAGGAGTTCTTCCGTGGCGTTCTGCGGACCTCCGACGCGGACATCGCCAATGTGCTTAATGAGTACTTTGCAGGAGTGTTCACCAGGGAGGATACCCGCGTCATCCCCGAGCCAGGCGTGAGGCACGAAGGTGCTGGCCTGGATAGTGTTAGATGTACCACGACAGTCGTTGCTGATAGAATAGACAAACAGCGCGTTTAAGGCTCCTGGGCCAGACCAGTTTCTCCCCAGAGTGTTGCGAGAAGTGCGCGACCAGGTGGCTCCCCACCTGGCTACAGTCTTCAACAAATCGTTGGAGATGGGCCAGGTGCCTGGTGACTGGAGGGAAGCCAACGTGACCCCTATCTTTAAGAAAGGGGATCACGAAAGTCCAGGGAACTATCGTCCCATTAGTCTCACTTCAGCTGTAGGTAAATTATTAGAAGGGATAATAGCTGATAGGATCGTTGACCATTTGGATTCCTACAAGCTGCTTGGGGACTCCCAACATGGGTTTAGACGGCATAAGTCGTGTATCACCAACTTGCTCGAGTTTTTCCACGTCATGTTGAGTGAGTATGATAAGAGTAGGGCGATTGATATACTTTATATCGACTTTCAGAAAGCCTTTGATAAGGTACCTCACCGCCGGCTAATGGCGAAAGTGCGCGCGCTGGGTATCGGTGGGGAAATAGGTAGGTGGATTGAAAACTGGCTGAGAAATAGGCGGCAGAGGGTTGTAATTAAAGGGGCTAGTTCGGAGTGGGCCTCGGTCACTAGTGGGGTTCCTCAGGGTTCCGTTTTGGGGCCACTGTTGTTTATCATTTACATAAATGATATCGACGGTGGCATCGTCAGTCGGATCGCCAAATTCGCTGATGACACCAAGCTTGGGGCCAATGTTGGGACGCCCGAAGCGATCGAGCAACTGCGTGCGGACCTAGGTAGGATAGGAGAGTGGTCCGAAAAATGGCAAATGCCGTTTAACTTGGGTAAATGCAAAGTGATGCACATTGGCTACGCCAATCCCAAGTCGGACTACTCGATGTTGGGTAGTAATATCGGTGACTAATTTAGAGAAGGACTTGGGTGTGCTAATTAGCAGCGACCTTAAGTTTACGAAACAGTGTGTAGAGGTGGAAAAGAAAGCCCAGAAACTATTGGGTTATATCAGGAGGCAATTTCAGTTTCGGAACAAGGAGATTGTGCTCTCACTGTACAATTCCCTTGTTCGGCCGCACCTGGAGTATGCTGTGCAGTTCTGGTCGCCCACCTCAGGAAAGATATTGAGAGGCTGGAGCGAGTGCAGGCGAGGGCCACAAAGTTAATCCCTTCCGTTAGGCATATGAGCTACAATCGACGGTTACGCGCCCTGAACTTGTTTTCGCTTGAAACTCGGAGGCTGCGCGGTCAACTGATCGAGGTTTTCAAGCTCTTACGCGGGTTGAACGATGTCGATTTTAGAAGTATGTTTAGTTTAAATGATAACCCAACTCGTAACAATGGTTGGAAGTTGGATTTGAAAAGGTTTAGGACTAGTGTGTGTGGGAATTACTTTACGTATAAGATCTGTGACACATGGAACAGGTTACCTTCGGAAGCTGTGAACAGTTCCTCTGTGGATCAGTTCAAGAAAAGGTTAGACCAAATCTTGCACACTATTTGAGTGTGTACAAAATTTTCCATGGCACCCGTTGCCATTGGTACCTCCTCGGTATGGGCCGCAAGGCCTTTTGAGGTACTTCCTTTCCTTGTAACACTCTTTCTCTCTCTCTCTCTCTCTCTCCTCTCTCTCTCTCTCTCTCTCTCTCTCTCTCTCTCTCTCCCCTCCCCCCCTCCCCCAGTAGTTAGTCCCCCTCCAACAGCAGGTAGTGACTCTCCTTCAACGTTGGAGGGGGCTCAGGCTCCTGCGGAGATTGTCCCCTTGTTAGTGAGGGGCTCTTCAACTCCCGACAGCCCTGGCTGTTCGGGAAACGGGTCGTGCTAGGGGGCGGTCAGAATAGGGGAGGCTCCCTCCGTGCAATGCTTTTTAATGCTAGGTCGATCAGGAACAAGTTTGGCGAGCTACGGGCGCTCTTATCATCAGAATACCAGGATATCGTTGCTATCACCGAGTCCTGGATTCATACTGATCGTAGGGACTACGTTGGGGAGTTCGAAATTCCCGGGTATAGAATGTTTCGCAAAGACCGCACCCGTGGGGAGGGGGGTGGGGTACTAATATACGTCAGAGACACGTTGAGTCCGGTTGACTGCCAGTTCCGGTCGGAACGGGAGCTGCTTGGCGTCGATCTGAACGTGGGAGGGACGAACTATAGGTTAATCTTGGTGTACAGACCTCCGCATCTCCTCCTCGAGGAGGATACAGCCCTGTACACCGAACTCAGTAGCCTGCTAGGGGATAGGGTGTGTGTAGTTTTAGGAGACTTCAACTGTCGCAGCATAAAGTGGGAAAACAGGACTACCGATGCTGAAGGGAGGAGGCTAGTTGACCTTGCTGATGAGAACTTCCTCACTCAGTGGGTCAACGAGCCTACACGAAGCGAAAGCGTCTAGACTTAGTATTCACGACCGAAGACAACCTCGTCACTGGCCTCACCGTTGACGAATCATTGGGCGGGAGTGATCACGGTCTTATTAGGTTCCGTGTGTGCGTCCCTCGGGTGAAGCGTAGTAACTCGAGAGGCAGTAAGCTCGATCTCCGGCGGGCGAACTTTGTTAGCCTCAGGGATAGCGTAGGAGAAATGGGGTTAGAGGTTGGCGGCGATGTTGAGGGAGTGTGGAGTGCATTCCGGGACGAGTTTATGGTGCTGCAGTCTGCTGCCATACCCTCAAAACCGGTCACCCCTGCTTCAACGCAGCCTAGGTGGTTCAATCGTGACATCGCTTCGGCTATCCGAAATAGGAAAGTAGCGTATAGGAGGGCGAAAGCCAATCGTTCCCACGAGAACACTGAAGCGTATGTCCGCCTGTGTAGGGAAGTGAAGGCGAAGGTTAGGCTAGCGAAACGTAACGAAGAACTACGGGTGGCAAGCCTCTGCAAGGGGAACCCTAAGGAGTTCTTCAGTTATGTTAATAGTAGAAAGCCCATTAGAAGCATGATAAAGGACGGAAGCGGCGTTCTGCGGACCTCCGACGCGGACATCGCTAATGTGCTTAATGAGTACTTTGCGGGAGTGTTCACCAGGGAGGATACCCGCATCATCCCCGAGCCATTCGTGAGGCACGAAGGTGCTGGCCTGGATAGTGTTAGATGTACCGCGACAGTCGTTGCCGATAGAATAGACAAACTGAGCGCGTTTAAGGCTCCTGGGCCAGACCAGTTTCTCCCCAGAGTGTTGCGAGAAGTGTGCGACCAGGTGGCTCCCCACCTGGCTACAGTCTTCAACAAATCGTTGGAGATGGGCCAGGTGCCTGGTGACTGGAGGGAAGCCAACGTGACCCCTATCTTTAAGAAAGGGGATCACGAAAGTCCAGGGAACTATCGTCCCATTAGTCTCACTTCAGTTGTAGGTAAATTATTAGAAGGGATAATAGCTGATAGGATCGTTGACTATTTGGATTCCTACAAGCTGCTTGGGGACTCCCAACATGGGTTTAGACGGCATAGGTCGTGTCTCACCAACTTGCTCGAGTTTTTAATTCATTTTGTAGTGAAATTAATAAATGGAATTCTTTGGGCTGTGAAATGTTTTTGAAGTTTTTTTACGAAATATATGAAGTGCTAATGGAAATTACATGAAGCATGGGGCTCTGGAGGTTAGGCTTGGTGTAGATAGATTAGGTTAGGTTAGGCTTAGTGCAGGAGCGAGTTGTTCTCTTGATAGATAGATAGATAGATCAGGTTCGGTTAGGCTTAATTTTATGACTTGATGTAGGAGCGAGTTGTTCTCTTGATAGATAGATAGAGAGACCTTTCTTAAACTCTTTGGTGCTCAGGGAAAGAAGGTAGTGCAGTTTTTTTTTGTTTTTTTGTATCTTGTACTAACATTTGGAATTATATTTTAGTCTATTTCATTCATCCGGCTAATATTTTCCTGTTATGGCTTGGTGTAGGAGCGAGTTGTTCTTTGGGCTGTGAAACGTTTTTGAAGTTTTTGTACAAAATAAATGAAGTGCGAATGGAAATTACATGAAGCATGAGACTCTGGAATGAAGTTAATTGCCTTTGAATTAAGAAATGAGCGAAATTATTAATGTGTGTTAATTCTTTTGGCAGTCAAATTATTAAATGAAGTTCTCCCCTCCTCGTTACTGTGAGTATCATTGAGTTTTATCACCATTATTATTATTATTATTATTATTATTATTATTATTATTATTATTTATTACTTTTAAAAGTATGTATTTTCATACCATATAATTTTATTTTTATTTATACCCCTTATAGTCCAGGCAATCTAGAGCAAAAATAGCTTCAACCTGGGCAAAATTGCTTCAGAAGCTTTCTAAACTGTTTCCAGCTCAGGAACCATTGCAGAATAACATATCCAAAATCCGACAAAAATTGGACCCAGGGAACACCCCCAAAAATGAAATTCAAAATGGCGGACTGTTAGTTTCCTACGAAATACAATAAATTTTAATTTCGCTTTGTAGAGAGAGTTATGACGTTTTTCTTGATCAGTAAAATGTTTTAAAACACATTTTCGTTTCTAAATTAACCTATATGACACTAAAAATTGTATTAGACGGCTAGTATTAAACTATGACGTCACGTAATGTAAATAAAATATACTGTATGGAGTGTATATGAGAATGGACATTGCTACATCTTTATAAACTTATATTATATACAACTCTTTAATTCCTACTACCCACTATCAAATCTGCGTATTTGTGCTTGTCATTTTCTTTAAAACTGTTATTATGTACTCCTTTTAAATACTGCAACACAGTTTATAATTTGTGTTTTCTGTTTCAGACTGACTCGGTGTACGGCTGACTCGGTGTGCGTCCGCCTTCAAGAATGCAGACCCCTGAAGAATTGTGCGTGATTTGTAAGGAGAAATTGGACAGCGGACAGGAAGTGGTTCACATCTCGCAAAAAGGAGCAGATGGTATAAATGCATCCAGCCGCAGCCGTGGAAGCGATGTTGTTGCAACAGCTGGAATAAGTGTTCACGTTGTATGTAGGAAAAGGTTTACGGATAAAAAGACCATTGAAATAAAGAAGCGACAGACCGCAGTCGAGGCAATACCAAGGAAAAGTGCTCGTTTTCATGAATACGCATTTTCCAGTGCTACTCACTGTTTGTTTTGTGATACCTTCGTGGACTTTTTTTCCAAATACAAACCAAAATCAGAGCATGTCAAAATAAGAACTACAGAGTTCTCCGAAACCATAAAAAGGTGCTGTGAAAGCCGCTGCGATGAATGGTCGTTTAATGTAAAAGGCCGTCTGGAGTATTATCTTCGTGATCTTCCTGCTGCAGATTGTGTCTACCATCACACCTGCAGCGTAAATTTTCGAAGTGGAAAAAACATTCCTCGCGCATACTCCTCCGACGATCATGATTCGAAGAAAGGGAGACCTACTAATGAAGAGCAACACCAAGCATTCCTTCAGACCTGTGCTTACCTGGAAGAGAATGATGATGAACAACTGTTGATTGGAGACCTAATTTCCAAAATGGAGGAATATCTTCAAGGAAGTCAGAGCTCTGTCTACGAACGCAGGCACATGAAGAGAAAGATTTTAGAACGTTACGGAGACAAGATCATAATATCAGGTGAAAGTGGGAAGGCAGATGTAGTAACACTACGAGAGACAGCTAATGAAATTCTTATAGATTATCACAAAAAGTCGAAAGAATGTGATATAGATATAGAGCTACAGAAGATTTACCTAGTAGAAGCTGCTGCAAAAATAATCAGAAGTGATATCAAGTCTGTCGACTCGCCTAGAAAAGATGTGTATCCATCTCCAAATGACATCACTGCCCAAAGTGCTCTTGATTACATTCCCAACAGTCTGAAATTGCTATTATCAAAAGCATTTGCGGGACAGGATGCTTCAAGAAAAATAGGTGCAATTGGGCAGAGCATTATGCAAGCAACCCGTCCTAGAGGATTACTATGTCCCTACAGATCGGTTTGTCGGTTCAGCTACACCACAACTTTAGGTCAAGGTACCTTATTGACGTTCTCCATCAGCTGGGTTACTGTTCGTCGTATGCAGAAGTAACAAGATTCGAAAGAAACGCGGCGCTGGCAAGTGGGTCTGGCTCTTTTACTGTTGATGAAAACACTGCAGTCCTTCTAGCAGCAGATAACGTCGATCATGATGTCTGCACTTTGGATGGGAAGAATACCTTTCATGGAATGGGTATGATTGCCGCAATAACTCCGAAGATCAAGATCCACCCTCTATTCCAGGCGTAATGTTGGTGACAATGACATTAAGAAGATTGCAACCGTTGACATTAGGGAATATAGACACGCGAGAAGCATGTTGAGGGACATCTCATTCTGCGAACTTCCAGTACCTACTACCACCATAAGTCGACTTAGTCTTCTCTGGCAGATATCTTCAGCAGAAAGATCAGGTCCAAGTTGGTCCGGAACAATGCAGGCAATTCACGGTGGATCAAGTGTCTCACATCCAGGTGTGGCGTCGATCACGTTCCTTCCCATCATAGATATGTCGCAACTGACATGACCTGCATATTTTCGACATTACTATATTTCAGCAAGATAGCACGCGATCAAAAAGTCCCATGCATTATTACCTTTGATCAGCCTTTGTTCTGGAAAGCTTCCCAAATCATCAATGAACAGAGAGCCTGCAGGACATTGTTTTAATGCTGGGATCATTTCACACACTGATGAATCTTTTGGGAGCAGTCGGTACTCTTATGAATGGTTCAGGATTGTCTGAAGTACTTCAAGAAATATACGGACCAAATGCCGTGCAACACATGATGTCTGGAAAAGCTGTTTCAAGAGCGATACGTGGTCATATGATAGTAGATGCAGCTCTTAGTACCTTACTAGTCGCAGACGTTTTCCCTCGTAATGAAGATGGAACTCCTCATGACCTCCATAAGAAGCTTGTGACCTGCTCGACGATGTTATGACCGCCAAAGAATCAGTTGAGGATGTGGAATCTTCGAATGCATTGTCTCAGATTGCTACCACTTTGGATGCGAAGAAAACTGACCTACAATCTACTTCGCAAACAAGTCAACTCTGGTTGGAATATCAGCGAATGATCAACATTGCACGTTCCTTGATAACAGCAGACAGAACCGGCTCGTGGGATTTGCACTTGCAAGCTATGCTGGAGACCATCCCCATAATTGCAGCAGCCGGACATCACAATTACCTGAAATCGATATACCTGTACCTGCAGAAAATGTTAAGTTTGCCTTCTGAAAATCCAGCCGTTAACAAAATGTTCCAGGAAGGTAAGTTTGTGGTAAGAAGAAGCGACAGATTATGGGCCGGACTCGGCACAGACCTGGTGATAGAACAAGTACTAATGCGTTCCCTGAAAAGCAGAGGCGGACTGACACGCGGAAGTGGATTTACAGACATCCAAAGGACAACGTGGCTCTTTTCTATGCCTCTGTGTTCCACTTATAACTTAGCAATGCAGGAATACACCAGAGTTTTGTTGGAAAGTAGTGAACAGCACAAGGAAATGAGGGGAAGTAGACAAATCAGGGACAGTAATGACATGAAGAAAGTACTTGAACGTCTGGAATCCTTATCCCCATTCCATTCTACCTCGGGTCTCTGCAACATTGTAACAGGGCTAACTGCTGATCCTGGAGTTAACGTTCATCAATTGCATTCAATCGGTACGAACATTGTCGTAAAAATGATTGGGAAACAAGCCTTTACATATTCTGCCAAAAGATCTGACAAAGTGAAAACACTAGGATCTGCTTCTGCCGTTGTGATCACTGATGCTTCAGATATAGAAGTAGATCCTGCACTACTGTTTCAGAGAATGATGACTGTTGCCACTGGCGGAGACATGAATCTTGAAGATGTCATGTGTTACGAACTGTGTGCATATCCTCCTGCATTGTTCGAATCACGAAGTATCTTGAGGAAACCCGATAAGTCCTCAGCTAGCTCATGCAATAATCAAATACACTGACACTTTACGCATGGAAGAAGTTCAAGGAATTCAGTGCACAGACCAGTACTATTGGATGGTGGATCTCTACTACATCGTGTTTCCTGGCGTCAAGATGAAACATATGACAGCATCGCCAACTCATATGCCGATTTCACTCTGAAAACATATGGAAAAGCAATCATTGTTTTTGATGGCTACAGCAGCTCTCCTACGATCAGGACATGACCCACAAAGACGCAGCACCAAGACAAGCAGAAATGTGAATCTCAGTCCAAGCATGAAGTTTGTTGGCCAGAAGGAACACTTCTTGGCTAATGAAAACAACAAGCAAGCATTTATTTCCCTCGTAGGTGAGATGTTGAAGAAGCACGGTGTACTGTTCACAACGCAGATGGGGATGCTGATGTGGACATCGTTCGTGCAGCAGTTTCCTCATCAGAAAATGCAACTACAACAGTAATAGGGGAAGACACCGACTTGCTGATTCTCCTTCTGTACCATGCCAAGGACAGTGGGTTTCAAGTTGTACTATCGCAGCGATATAAGACGGGACCATCTCCTAATCCTGTGTATGATATTCTCAGCATTCAATCATTGTTAGGGGCAATGACATCTGCAAGTATCTTCTGTTTGTGCATGCTTTCACGGGCTGTGATAGCACATCCAGAATTTTTTCGATCGGTAAAGCCAAAGCATTCGACACACTGATGAAGGTGGCTGAACTCCGTTCAGTTGCAAATACATTCTGTTCTGATTGTTGCCAACACTCTGACATTGAAGCCGCTGGAAGAAAGGCAATGCTTCTGTTGTATGGCTGCAAAACACTTGAATCCACTAACGCACTACGTCATCGAATGTTAGTTGAAAAGGTAGCTACAGCTAAATCTTTTGTTACACCCGAACGTTTGCCACCTACCGATGCGTCCACAAAGTACCACAGCTTTCGCACATACTTTCAAATACTAATCTGGAAGTCTACAGAAGAGAAGATCGATGCAGAACAGTGGGGTTGGTATGTAAAGAATAATTCCTACTACCCTACAGCTGCGACAAGCCACCAGCTCCAAATTATCTACTCAACATGATCCGCTGCTCCTGCAAGACGAAATGTGCTACTTCAAGATGTGGATGCAAGCGTAATGGAATGCCCTGTTCAGCCGCTTGTGGCGAGTGCCAAATCAGTGGTTGCGATAACAACCCAAGTACCGGTAATCTATCCATGATAGTGATGAAGAGGATTAATTTCTGTATGTTTGTGACCAGGTATCACTTCTTCTGTAATGAACATAACTTGAAACTGGGAAAAAAATAATTGTTGTATTATTGATTATAAAAATCTGTAAAAAGCTATATAACATTATTTTGCGTAATAACTGGTTGTGTTGTATATTGTTGAATTATTTAAAACATTACAACTGAAAGAAAAAGCATCAATGTATCTCTAAATAAAAGCGTAAATTATATATATTTTTTTTTTTCGTAGGAAACATCCAGTCCGCCATTTTGAATTTCATTTTTGGGGGTGTTCCCGGGGTCCAATTTTGTCGGATTTTGGATATGTTATTCGGCAATGGTTCCTGAGCTGGAAACAGTTTAGAAAGCTTCTGAAGCAATTTTGCCCAGGTCTAACTACAAATTGCCTGGACTATAAAGCTTGAGGGCCAAATTAAATAAAATAAATAGTGAAGCTTCACAATTATTTATGTCATTGTAAATTGTAAAGTCAATGTATTTATTTTACTATTAATAAAGGTAAATAATTTTTTAGACGGGGGGGTTATAATATCAGCGTTTGACATTCAATTTGAATCTTAAACAATAAGTTAGATTAGGTTAGGCAATGCTAGGTTAGGTTATATTATGTCCAGGGGGAGAGAGAGGGAGAGAGAGAAGTTCTGTTTGGAAAATAATCAATATTGTTTCATCAATATTTATGGAACTATTTGTGTATATCCTTAATACATCGCAGGCTGCTTAATTTAGAAATAACTGAAGCTTCAAAATGTCGCAAATTAACGTACTTAAAATTCTCGTCCGAGACGAACCACTGAAACATTTTTATTCATTCCGCCTGGCATTTCCTGTGATAATCAGCGCATGATAGGACTTTTAGTTGCACGCAAAACCCGCACGCAATTACGAACATGATCCTTTGAAACACTGGAGGCATGTGTTAATGAATTTGATCTCATTTTTATGAGGGGTTTAGTGACATTTGGGATTAAAACTGGAGATCTGGGAAGGTCGTATCGGTTTATAGTATCGAGAAAAAAAAATATATATATATATACCGACTTCTGTGTTCGCGTAAAATAATTTTAAAAAAATTGTGGGAGCGAACCCAACGCATTAACCGAAGGCGATAGAAATACAACTCAATCGCAGAAAAGACCCAAGTTCATTATTTCCCTTTTCACATTTTTCTCCTCATTTCATCCATGACCTGGATTCATCATTCCTTAATTTTCCATCATTCTCAGTTTTATGTAATTTAATTTTTAGATTTCACTGTTGAATTTCTCTCAATCCATCAAACACTTATTTATGCCCCATTTCGAATATATATATATTATATAAATGTGTGATGTTAATTAAACCGTAGCTAGGGCTTCTGCTATTTATATAAAATTTAACCAAACCTCCAGGAACAGAGAGTGGATGTCCATTACAACGAAAAGAAGTATTATTGTTACAATTTTTTATAAAACTCTTACGGCAAGTGGCTTAATTGTATTGCATATAACAACGGATGCGCTATTTAGAATAGAGCATTTTTTCTCTTTTTTCTTTAATAGTAGTAATAATCTATGGGAAACAAAGTTTTGTGCCAGAGAGAGTTGAAATAAATGTTGCCATTACCTCGAGTGCGAGAGGGTTAACATCGTAAAACATCTCTGGACGCAAGAGTACTAAGCGCTTCCTATGCCATTTAAATACATAACAGATTGCGTAAACTTTCATCTCGTCATAGTGTGATGGAACGCCCGCAACTTCTACTCAGGAGGTCTGGGGTTCGAATCCTGGTGGGGACGACAGTTTCATACAAAATCCGCGAGTGCTATATATATATATATATGTGTGTGTGTGTGTGTGTGTGTGTGTGTGTTTTTTTGTACTAATTAGTAAGCTCTGTAGTAATGATAAATGTTATTTTCACAAGATGTTTATATCGTTCTCAAAAATATTTCGCGGGAGATTGGAACATAATTTAACCTAATTGCGCATGAATTGACCGACGAACCTAAAGTGTCGTAAAGATTTATGGCATGTATCAGATGTCACCATTCGTGGTGAAACATGAAACGTTTTGTTATTTTGATCTTTTATTCGAGAGAGAGAAAGAGAGAGAGAGAGAAAGAGAGAGAGAGAGAGAAAGAGAGAGAGAGAGAGAGAGAGAGAGAGAGGAGAGAGAGAATTGAGGTTGGAATGTGAGGTATAATTTAAAATGCGTATCTTATCTCGAATCTTGGAAATCAGAGATTTGCTAATAAAACCAAGATTTATCTTGCAACAAACTCTATAACAATTTTCTATAAGTACAATCCAAGCTTAGTATCCAAAACTTTAAAATCTGTTAAGAAAGGTGGGTCCCTTCATTTTGCCTGACCCATCATAGCATAACAATCATTCCTTATTTACCATTTTTCTTTGCGCTTTTTATATTTTAAAGTATTAAAGAAAATTAACTTATTTATTAATTCTAAATATAAATCTATCCAACTTCAATCTAAATTAAACAAATTTATTTGTAATTATTTACTTAGTTATTTAACGCGTGGCTTGTTTTTACTACCTCTAACCAATTAACTTAAATCTATCGAATAAAGAGTTTAAGCTTGCCTTAAGAGTTATTTAATTGTAAGTGAATATAATTAAACATTAATAGCGTCCAAGTTGTGAGAACACTAAGTTTAAGGTTTAATATAAACGGTACCTTTTCGAATCTGAGGTAAGGGCTGACGCGGGTAGCCGGAAAGGAATGAGTGTATGGTAACGCATTTTTAGATAATAAAATATATATATATATATATATATATATATATATATATATATATATATAGCAGCAAATTACAGATGAAAAAGATCGTAATATTGGACTTAAGTCAGGCGGAGAGTGAGATAATTAATGTAGTTTGACGTTTACACTAATTTTTAGATAAACTTTTTTCCGGAAATTTACATATACAGTATAGGATCGCCTTTGCTTCCCGGACGAATTATTCATTCTGGTGAAGCATTACGTTCCACCTTGTACCCACTTTTAAACGGAGAAGTGCTTACACGAATTTTTAGATGAAGTTTTTTCCGGAAATTTGCATATATATAGGCTCGCGTTTGCTTCCCGTACGAATTGTTCATTCTGGCGAAGCTTTACACTCCACCTTAGACCTACGGTTTAACACGGATCATTAGGTCACCCTGGCTATCAACAGCGGAAAGACGCGCCGGGTCTCGAGCCTGCCTCCACCTTAGACCTACGGTTTAGCACGGATCATTAGGTCACCCTGGCTATCGGCCGCGGAAGGACGCGGCGGGCCTCGAGCCCGCCTCCACCTTAGACCTACGGTTTAACGCTGAGTATTAGGTCACCTTGACTATCAACCCCGGAGGGACGCTTCGAAGATAAATATGACTGTGTGTGTATATATATATAATATGTGTGTATATATATACGTGTATATATATATATATATATATATATATATATATATATATATATATATATATATATATATGAAATAGGATCCCTCCTAAGGAGACGTAGTTTTACATTTAGGATAAAAACGAAGACGTAGAGCAAAAAAGTCATTATATTTGGCTGCAGCCGACGTTTCGGGCAACTCTACCCATTTTCAAGGCCTAATAAATAAAAAGCTAAAATTAATGCATGACAAAAATATACGAATGTCAAAAATTAAAACTAATTTATAGTACAAAATAAAACCACTTCAAGAATAAAAGTTAAAAAGCATAAAACAGGCATAAGCCAAAAACAAATCAAAAGTAAAAATTATATAAATGACAAATATACGAATGATAAAAATAAAACAAAAAATAAAACCATTCAAACATAAATTAGTTAAAAACTTTACTAATAAAGAGTTAAATGAAAAAACACAAAAGTGCACCAAACATACCATGCTCATTTGACAGCCACAAAGAAACTGAGGCGAAAAGGAGCCAGGGTCAAGGGGTAAAAAAAAAATAAAAAGTAAAAACAAAAAAAATTTACCTTGTAGGTATTCTAATTAATATAAAGGGGGTAACAGCTAGAATCAATATTTAAACTTTAAATCAATATATATATATATATATATATATATATATATATATATATATATATTATTTATTTATTTATATATGAGAAAAGTCCAATTTTTTTTGTGCTGATGATGCCCGGAGGCACTGGCTGATTAAGCCAACTGACTGATTAGGGGCCCTGTAAGACAACGGCAGCTCGGCTGAAGTCTTAATATGCGCTTGGCTCCTGCCAGGCGAACACCTCTCTCTTAGGTTAGGTATACCCCTTTGGGGGGGTTCATTGCAGCTTGGGGGATAACTCCGCCTCCAAGTTGCATACCCCCACCGGGGTTCATTGCAGCTTGGGGGATAACTCCGCCTCCAAGTTGCATAACCCCTTGTTGCTCTTGCAACCCCTCCCCCATTTTGGGGTTGCCTTGCAACAAAGGGGGTTGCAACAAGGGTGGTGGGGTGGCACTCTTGCAACATTTGCAACTGCATTGCACTCTACCTTTTTGCGGCCATGCTACTTAGTCCAAGTAAATGTAATATTTTCACACACACACACACACGACTGACAAGTCCTGGTACTGGAAGAGCCAGAGACACATAAATAAATGCGAACATAAGCAAGGGCTTTTCAAATTGAAGAGTATCATTCTTCCACCGTCTGAACCCATCCTATTCCTTTTCAAGGTCGTAGTCGTGGCACTGGCACTGGCTCTCTTAGCACTCCAAAATCGGAATCCTTTTTCCGTCGTCAAAAGATGTCTAGGAATTCGATTCTGACTTTGAGCTACCAAGGTTCGAATCTCATTCAGTCCCGGAAACTCAATTTGGACGCTGTTGTAAAGGATTCTATTCCTGAAAAAGTGCCGGAAATGGTGCCTATTTCAGATAGTTCCACTAAACCCCTAAAAGACATAATTTCATCGGAGAACGTCATAATTGAGTCTTCTCCTTTATAAGATTTAAACTGTTGCAGCTACATGCGTCACTGCATCCAAGTCAATCATCCAGTGATGATCTAGTCCTGCGCAACATTTATTCGTTGGAGGGCCACTTTAAACACGAATAACAGCCATGCATGTGTGTATATATATATATATATATATATATATATATATATATATATATATATATATATATATATGATGAATAAAACCACGAAGGGAAAAGAAACACAAAGTGGTACTCAAGCGCTTTCGTCTAATGACATCCTCTGGAACACTGGAGTGAAAGGAGAGTTCAAGGCAATATGTGTTCCTGAGGATGTCATTAGACGAAAGCGCTTGAGCACCACTTTGTGTTTCTTTTCCCTTCGTGGTTTTATTCATCATAAATATTTTTCACGCGTCACTTTCGTGAAATAATTTTCATATATATATATATATATATATATATATATATATATATATATATATATATATATATATATATATAAGAAAATGAAAAAGTTTATTGGTAGACCAACAGTTTATATGACAGATAGTAACAATAAAATGTCAAGAACAACAAACAAGAACTAAAAATAAAAATACAGATAATGAAAACTAGCAATATCTATATAAGTGGAGCTACAGACAAACGTTTTCATACCATGAAACCCAAACTTTAGAGAACAGATTTAGCAGAAGTGATAAAGAGCTTAGATAAGTGGATTGGCTGAAGTTTTAGTTCTTTTTATTAGACTGTATTGATCATTTTTTGTTGCCTGCCAGAGGCTCGAGATATTGCAATTGGCAAACATTTGCGAAGTTGAGCACCTTGAAGATAACTTATGTAGCAGTCTAGAAGTTGTTATAAAACAAATTAAAGGTTGTGCCAGAACTTTTTATATAATTAGCTCATAGTTGCTGGTCATATATATATATATATATATATATATATATATATATATATATATATATATATATAATTAATACTATACCAAAGGATAATTACAGTACATGGTTAAATGTTATATGTGTTATAATATAAGCAAATTCCTTAATTTTATTAAAATTGGAAATCTCCAATTCGCTGCCGTACTTTATATATATATATATATATATATATATATATATATATATATATATATATATACACCTCGGTGGTGTAATGATTAGCGTCGCTGACTACGTATTAGGGGTTAAAACCGGTATTGAAATACCGGTATTAATACCGGTATTGAAGAAGTACAAATAATACCGATATTATAGGTTTTCGGTATTGACAAAAATTGCTATTGTAAAATTTAGGCAATTTAGTTCTCCGATGGGCAAATAAACTGTTTTTGGAGGATTCGGAGAAAAAAAAAGTTTCGGGGTATTTTGCAGTTAACCTCTTTTTTTCGTTTTCTATTCCTTTCTATCAAAGAAAACTATTTATTGCACTAGCTTTAAGAGTGATTCATTCAACTGTAGCCATTTCTTCAACAGAGTGGGAAATTATTGAAAACCTTTATGACACCTTACGTCCTGTTGAAATAATTCTTAAAGGGTTATGCTCGAAAGATGCATCACTCCTGACAGCTGAATCATCAATGAAATTTATTTCAAAGAAACTAGGAGAGAAAAATAATCCAATAGCAAAAGAGTTAAAAGATTGTCTTAGAAATAGTTACATTTCAAGAAGACAGCAAGACATTGTAGGTTTAATCAAATATCTTCATAATCCCGAAGTTTTAAAAGTTCAAGAAGAGGAAAGTTTTTCTGTTCCATCAAAATTAGTTCTCAAAAGAACTGCAGAAAGGCTCCATAGAAGACTTTTCCCTAAGAATGTGGTTGATTTGGAGATAGAAATGGAAGAACAGGAATTTCCATGTAACCCTGAAAATGTAGCTGCAAATAAGACTGAAGTGGAAGCAGATTCATTACTGAGTGAATACATGCAAGAAATGGACAACCTAGGAAAAGTGCCATCTAAAAAAAATTCCATTGATTTTGATGTTACTAATGAATTTAAAAGCTTGGAAGTTACTTTACAGAGAAGTGAAAATTTAGAGAAGCTGTACAAGGCACTGCTTTCAATTAAACCTACAAGTGCAGAATCAGAAAGAGCCTTTTCTGCTGCAGGCCTATTTCTGACGAAACTGAGATCAAGTCTATCTGAACAATCCCTAGATGCTCTTTGTTTCCTCAAAGCATACTTTCAAAATCAAACTAAGAAATAAATATTTAGATACTAATAATTTCTATCTACCCCAGTAGTTGTATAATAATATGCTAAAAAAAAATTCAAATAATATTTTTATTACAATTTAGTAATTTACTGTATAAACTTTTTCGAATAGAATGCCATCTATTTGGAGTTGGGTCATTAATTTATAGTAAATATGGTGAGTACTGCAAGTCCCACAGACTTGTGGGAGGGTTGGTAGGGTGGCACCATAATAAATCAAAATAAATTATTTTTTTCATAATACCGGTATCAATACCGGGATTAGCATAATTGCCTCCAAATACCGGTATTGAAAATTTTCGGTATTATGCAAGCACTACTACGTATCCATCGGCCCCGGGTTCGAGATCCGGTGACGCCAGCCGGCGCGCAGCAAAACCCAGCTGTTCATCCTTCCACACAATAAAGACAGTGGTTGGTAGATAAATGGGTACCCTGGGTGGCCTAGTGGTTAAGACGCTGGGCTGCTGGTGGGGCGTGGTTCGGATTCCACGTTAAACTGTAGGTCTAAGGTGGAGTGAAAAGCTTGACCTTCGTCAGAATGAACAATTCGGGCGGAAGCTAACCAAAGGTATGTATGTATGTATGTATGTACATAATGGATCCTCAATACATTGCTGACACACTTTAGATCCAGACCTTACATGCCTCAAACTCTATAACGATATACACGTAATTGCTGCTAGTCAAAACAAAGCTTTTCGGGGGCCAGATCCGGCCCGTGGGCCATAAGTTGCACCAACCAAGGTCGGTGTAATATATTAGCTGATGTTTCCCTTAACACCCATTATATAACATTCCGTGCAATATCGGGTAACCTGCTGAAATATCTGGACGGATATCCGGACAAAAATAGTGACCACTCCCAGATATTGTTAGCAGAGATTAATAATTTTATTTTTTAAAACTCCACTTTATAAAAACAGATAATTTTTCGTGTTCAGAAAACTTAAGCAACGCCGTATACAGAGTTTATTTCCACGACAGTTTCGACGCCCACTGGCATCCTCCTCGGGTGGAGGAGGATGCCAGTGGGCGTCGAAACTGTCGTGGAAATAAACTCTGTCTATTAGAGTGGGTTTTTATTTTCATATTTTGACCTTAACGTAGAAAAAAGTGAAGTTTTTTGCATTTATTAAGCAACGCCTTTTTTTTTTTAACCAATTGTGAATTTATTTTGCTTTTGCACTTTTCATAAAGAAAAGAAAATTAGTACAAATGCCAAACATATGTTCCTATTTATGAAAATGGTCTTTATTGATGGTTCTCAAAATATTTGTTTTGAGTAGCACCTGATAATACTCAATGTATTCCTTGTAAGTTGGTTACAAAATTCTTTAAATGAGAGTACATTTTCTATACATAGCACACAACATTCACTGACATACCTTTTCTCTTTCTCTTCTAAATTAAATTTAAATATATGTACAGCTTACCATCGGTTATTCAAAAGTCAGTATACACTGGACCACACCCGCATACCTTACGACCCAGTGACCAGAAATTTGGTACCCGATGGTACGACCTTCATATTTAAGTTCTGAGGGTAGTCTACGTTTTAAAATGTATTTTGTAACCTTGCGCACGTACCACCTGTAAGAAGCTATCGTACCAACATGGTACGCATAGTGTAGTACCCCATTCATGCCAAGATCGTGAGAGTAAGTCAGTGAGCTCTATTGCAGCTGTGAAAAAGTAAACGTTTCGGGTATTGGTATGGAAATCGTACGAAACATCCGAATTACGCTGTTGAAACGTCCTCCGAAAGACATATAAACATATAAGAACCTGCTAATGTGACTACATTTGTTTAGTGACCACCGTGTCAGGGAAAAACTTAGTTACTTAATTATCGACCCCCCCCAAAACTTAGTTACTTAATTATTAAGTTTTATCTTAAAAACATATAGTTACTAGTTAATAACTAAGTTTAAAACTTAGTTATAGAAAAATAAACCTTAGCAAAACTTAGTAATTATAGAGCAGTGTAAAAATCGCAGTGTTTCGTAACTGCTGCTCAGTGTTTAAAATTAAGAGAAATTTGTTCGTTTATTTGGCAGATTTTCGCAATTTTTTGGGTGCCCCGACCAATCATTGACCTCCCCAGTCAACTACATAATCTGTAGATGACCCCTTAAGAACCTCAGATACTGTACATATCACTATTAGATCAGAGGTAAAAGAAGTTAGAAAACGGCACAAAAAAAGTTTGATGTTTCTTAGTGATACTTCCTACAGGGTGTTCACGATGTCTTGTCACCCTAGTTAAATACTAACTGATTTTCGTTTTTCTTTCAGACCCATTTGCGATGTGTGATAGCAGCAACTATACGATTGAACAACGCATATTGGCTAGTACCCGCAAAACCATTGAAACTATTCGTGCAGATTTCCAGGACCGATTCAGTCGTGCAGCTACTTTGAAGGAGCTGCACGACTGACTCAGTCCTGGAAATCTGCGCGAATAGTTTCAATGGTTTTGCCATTACGTGGTCGCTTATGAACCCAGGTACTAGCCAATATGCGTTGTTCAATCGTATAGTTGCTATCACACATTTCAAATGGGTCTGAAAGAAAAACGAAAATCAGTTAGTATTTTACTGGGTTGACAAAACATTGTGGACACCCTGTACTGTATTTCATAATGCATTCCAATGCGAGCAATTTCGGTCTAGTCTGACATTTTACAAACAAAATATCAACAATATTTTGCTTTCATTTCGAGAGTGACGGCTAATTCTATTTGTAATAATACGATTGTACGTGCAAAGATCTTTTTTTCCTTTTCTTTAGTTATTAGATGGTGAGTTTTGACATTTGTGTATGACGTATAAAGCGATAGTACTAACCTTAAATCTAGAATTCAGTAATATGAGGTACTTTAGCTGTAATATTTTATAATTTATAAATATCTATAATTAATGTATAAAATTAGGAGAAATTTAATTATAGCAAAACACGCGAATATTTACATAGATATTACGAATTTGTTGGTAAGCCATTTTTGGTTTTCGATTTAAAATATACCGATAGATTTAGCATATAATAATGAATTTCACTAGTATTAAAAAATAAAATTCCTAAAAAACGGTCCACATACACGTCTTTTAGAATGTGCTCATAAGGAACGGAATGAAACAAATGGAATGTCATGTAATATTTAATATTTTGTATATCCCCCATTTGCTTCTATGAAATCGCCGAGACGTCCACGAATAGATACTACAAGACTTTCAAAATAATTTGGAGTTCTTCGCAGACTTTCCCATACATCAATAATATACTTTAAAAAATTGTCCTTCAATCTTTGTAACTTCACCAATTCCAACTGCATTCCATTCTGTTGTTTCGATGTTGACCTAACGATTGGTTAGGTTAGGTCGTGATATTTTCGTTAGTTACCCTTATAAGGCTAACTAAAGAAGGCTGGGGGCCCTGATCTTCAGGTGATCCAAATATTTTACATTCACAAAAAATGGCAGAGTATAATAAGTTAAGTTGTCCATAAATTTACATTTTCTCGACTAGCTAATCTCTAAATATTATAAACTATTGTAATGTAACTGTAATTGGTTGTGTAATGTCTATTTTTGGGAAGCAATATGTTAAAATGATATACACTGGGAAGCAATATGTTAAGAGAGGTTCCTGGGAAGCAATATGTTAAAGTGATCCCAAACTTCTGTTGCTCTGTTCAACAAGGGTTTTTTGACAGGAATATGATGGGAAATATTGTTTTCCACCAAACGCTGAATAACAGTACGATCGGAACAAGGTTAAGGAACGATGACAAACAGTTGACGAATGATGTCCTTCGAAGTTATAAATAGACTTCAAAATAAGGAAACCTTTACACCAGTACAGTAATTATTATTATGTATAATATGTAAAATCTATCGAGTATTAGTTAATATTAATCGGTAATAATATCAATAATAATAAGAACAAGTATGAGTAAAATAATAATAATAGCAATATTATAATGAGTGTGGACGTTAATGCATTATTATTATTACGTTCCTTAACTATAATAACAAAAACTTCAGAAAACTAGAAGAGGTAATGGTTCAGAATACGGGCGCCACTTAATTAAGCAAAATTTCGAAAAATACCATAGAGACAAAGTTGTTTATCTCATTAAAATACGTTGATTGCATGTGTCGCATAGTCAAAAAAACGAAGTTAGAAAAAATATATATAGCTACTTCAGTGCTTTTTAGTGCTTTTTGGGTATGAATCTAGGAAATTTTGAGTTGGCAACCGACTATCGTTCATTCACTTCAGCTTGAAAATGGCTTCGGTCTGTGACGGATGTGCGGTGACGCTAGTATTTTTGGTAGTTGTTACGCTAACCTAACCTAACATGAATATGTTATTACATTATCATTTGTATAATTTAGGTCTCGGGGGTACGGGCACGGAGCCCCCGTAAAAATAATGCATCACAAATTGATCGGAATAGGGTTTTATATTTAAACCTAGTTACTTTTTATGATAACGGTTCAGAATAGGGGCCACCTCAATTTTTGTGTTTTTTCCTCCAATACATTTACCAAGAAACTATATTTATAATTGTATCGATATTCATTTATAAATTTGCATATAATAGTCGAAACATGTACACATATTAAGGTTATACAGAACAGCAAACACACCATTATTAATGTTTTCCACTATCTGATCACAATAACGTTGCATATTGTTTATTACACCCGCACCTTGAGCTTCAGAACTTCTGTTCTACGAGGCCGACCAGATCTTCTTGGCCTTTGAGAAATCTTTTTTCAATATGGTAGAGCGTAACCCAGACCCGTACTTTTTTATGCACATCGGAATGTTCAGTAACTTCATTAATGGATGATCCAGCCTCTATCACTCATATAGTCTCTTCTCATGATTATTTCATGATAAGCAATTTGGCTTTTGAAAGTAAGCTAAATAGCCTCGGAAATCTTGCCAAACGCATCTAGTCTTAGTGACCTAGGGTTGCCAGGTCTCCAGTTTTGGGCCGGAGTCTCCGGAAACTGAGCTTTGTAAAAATGTCATTAAAAGCAGAATTTGCCTCTTATCTTACAGATTTTTAGCAAGATAATTATTATTCTAAAAAATGAGGAAGTTTATATATCGGTTTAGTTACAAAACAAATAATGATGAGCTTCGTAGGTAAAATCTCCTGATTTGGAAACCATCTGATCTGGCAACCCTAATTAGTCTGTCTTACTCGAGTAAATAATTGTGTGATTTTTGTTTTATTTTAAAATTTAATTGCCGCATTAAAAAGTGTAGAATTTGCAACATAATTTTATAATTTTATAATCACTTTTCTGCAGTTGTTTATCCATATAACATTTCCAAACAGAGCTTAGTTTCTGACGTCACAGTGATGTCACATATTTAGTTTTTATTTCCAAACGTTCTGCTATAACATTGAATTAATATGGAAATGTACATTTAGCGACGCTATACATCGAAAGTGTCGGAACAGCATAAAAATAAAGAAATCCACCTAATCACATTAAACTATTTAGATTCTGAATACCAATTCACATTATAGGATTGCGATATGTGTTTGTGAAATGTCGACAAACTACACATATTTTGGTGGATTCAGGTGTCGTATGAAGTAAGAAGAATTGAAAAGCGTTTCTCTCTATTCCTTATAAGCACATTCTAAAAGACCTTTTTATGAAGATCGTTTTTTTAGGAATTTTATTTTTTAATACTAGTGAAATGCATTATATGATAAATGTATTGATATATTTTAAATTGGGAAGCATAAATAGATTACCCACGTCTTCAAATCACTTCCAGTGAGATCAGCGAAGTAAAGTTACATTCGGTCTGATAAGTAGTTGAATGGGAGACCAATGTATTGTCTTTCGATTCTGTAACCATCCTTGGTTCTGAATCCAGTTTCAGTTGTATGTCCCTCCTATCATACGACCTTTGACGTTGCTAAAGATAAAAAATAATAACAAACATAGATTATTTCATCTTAACCCTTTCGATTCGGGGGCCTGAAGCAAAATGTATACCACACAGAGCACAAACGGAGTTTGGGGCCAAAAATGAAAAGTTTCACAATGGTTTTTGCTTAAAATGTTGAATTGCGATGTAAATTAATAGAAAAACTTAACCCTTTCGGTACTGCATGTGCGGACGGAACGTATGTCCCACAGACTGTGTTCAAATGCGGGCGTGAAAATTAAGACCGTACTGCGTACGTAGTTAGATCTTAAGAGTTAATATTCTACTGCAGGTGTGAAACCGAAAATTTTCTAAAATAATAATTATTAATACGACATTATATTAAACTAAAGGGAGTATGCGAGAAAAACATACTATATTTTGAATGGTACTAGGACAATATCCCCCCGAGGACAAAATCCCCCCCGAGGACAAAATCCCCCAGGATTTTAATCTAGCAACTAAGACAAAAAAATTTATCTACCAACTAACGCTAAATTTTTTCGGCAGCTTCTTCCGATTTATATAAAAAGTTTCTTATGAATGAAATCTAATATTCTCTGACCAACCAACTAGTTTATTTCCAAACGTTTATCCAAAAGTTTACCTCGATTTACAAATAGCTTTAATTTTAGTTCGCATTCTGCTTTCACCCATACAAGATGGAGTTCGTTAAAAGTAATAAAGGACAAGTTTAATTATTATGCGAAGGATATATTTATGTGAAACAGAAAGAATTGGCAAATGGTGTAGTATCCTACGAATGTGAACGCCCATGCACCAGATACGCCACAATGTGAAGCTACAAAAGTATTTCAAGAAATTAAGAAACGTGCGAGAGAAACGCAAGAAACCACGCAACAGATTATCACAGAAGCTTGTGCATCAATATCGGAAGAAGTAGCGACGAAAATACCTTCCCTTCATCATCTTCGGCGAGATGTTAGACGCTACAGACAGAAGAATAAGAACCATTTACCTTTGCCAACATGTGCTCAGGATCTTGTTATACCTGAAAATTTTATCCAAACGGCTGATGGTAAAAATTTTTTGTTGCATGATTCAACGGTTCCATGTATATTCCGCCCCATGAAAATTCCACCCACGAAAATTCCCCCCAGTAAATTCCACCCAAGGAAAATTCCACCCACAGAAAATTCCACCCACGAAAATTAGTTTAAGTTTAAAATGTGTATTATTACTTATAAATTTATTAAAAATTTATTACAGTAAAAAGTAAAATTTATTTCAAATTTATTAGTGAAAAGTAAAATTTATTTCAAATTTATTACAGTGAAAAGTCAAATTTATTTCAAATTTATTACAGTAAAAAGTAAAATTTATTTCAAATTTATTACAGTAAAAAGTAAAAGATTTATAAGTAAAAGATATATTAAAAAACACTTATTCGACGTTTAATGAAGATTGTATGCAATGCTCTTGAGGAACTCTAAACTATCTGTATTATTATAGCGCTCCACTAGTCTCTTCAGTCTTTCATTTATGATCTGATAGGTTTTTCGTGCGGGTCGCGGGTAGCAAAAATTAACCAAACTATCACGACTTAACCTAACCAATCGTCAAGGGCGTACAATTAACCTAAAAAAATAAATAAAAAACAATAAATTTTTTTTTATTAGTTATTTTTATATATTAAGAGAAGAGGATTCTTTATACTGTACGGCATTGACGATTGGTTAAACTAATTTTCTTTGGGTGGGTGGAATTTTCTGTGGGTGGAATTTTCTGTGGGTGGAATTTTCTGTGGGTGGAATTTTCCTTGGGTGGAATTTACTGGGGGGAATTTTCGTGGGTGGAATTTTCATGGGTGGAATTTTCATGGTGGAATTTTCATGGGTGGAATTTTCATGGGTGGAATTTTCATGGGTGGAATTTTCATGGGTGGAATTTTCGGTACACCCTTTCAACGTCTGGAGGTAAGAGAATTTTAATATTTGGAACTGCTAAAAGCATAGAATTTTTAATAAATTCCTCTCATTGGTTCTTTGATGGAACATTTAAAGTAGTTCCTGAAATTTTTACTCAACTGTATACAATTCATGCCTTAACAGAGCAACATACAGTACCCTGCATCTATGCACTTTTGCCTGATAAAACTCAAACAACTTATACCAAACTGATACAAGAGGTAAATAATATGACAAATTGTACTCCTACAAGTGCAATGGTTGATTTTGAAAAGGCGATGCTGAATTCTTTACTAGATAGCTTTCCTGAGTTACAAGTCAAAGGATGTTTTTTCCACTTATGCCAGAATATTTATAGAAAAATACAACAGTTTGGATTTCAGAAACAATATCAGGAAAACAATGATTTCTCTCTCAAAACGAGAATGATAGCAGCCCTTGCCTTTGTACCCCCTGAAGATGTTGAAGCTGCTTTTGAACAGCTACATGATCTTCTACCAGTAGAAGCCTTGCCAATCTTAGATTATTTTGAAGATAACTATATTGGAAGACCATGTCGACGAGGACGCCGAGAGCCAACATTTAGTATATCTATATGGAATATGCACGCAAGAACAAATGCTGAGCTCCCACGGACAAACAATTCTGTTGAAGGTTGGCATAGGCGCTTTGCTTCTTTTTCCGGGTGCTCTCATCCAAATATTTGGAAGTTTCTAAATGTCCTTGAAAGAGAAATAAGTTTTCAAAACGTTCAAATGGCCCAAAGTATTGCCGGCCTCTCAACTGAACCGCCAAGAAAGGACTACAAAGCTTCTGCATATCGTATTCTAACAATTTTACAGGATTATGAAAATAGAACAAATTTAGATTTTCTCAGAGGCATCGCATTTAATTTAAGTTTTTAGTCTTCGATTTTACTTTATATTTGTCATTTTGTTTTATCATTAAATTGTTATTATCAATAAATTGTTTTATTATTAAATCGTTTTACTTTTGACTTCGGGGGATTTTTTCATATTGATTATCCTTTAATTTTTTTTAAATTCGATGGGGGATTTTGTTCTAGGGGGGATTTTGTCCTCGGGGGATTTTGTCCTGATACCATTTTGAATAACATAGCATGACACAAAAAGTGCGGAGAAAAGGTTCCTTTCGATAGTTTTCCTGAAAATGTAATTTACACCTTTTTGTTTCTGAAACGTCTGTACCATAAATATTCATTAACGTTGCTTAAATTAGTCTATTTTTTATAAATTCATAATATGTACGTAAATATTCGTGTGTTTTATTGTAATTAAATTTGTTGTAACTTTATATATTAAATTATAAATTTAATTATTTAATTTAATTTAATTATTACAGCTAAAATACATCATATTGCTGTATTCTAGATTTATGGTTGATACTGTTGCTTTATACGTCACACACAAATGTCCAAATCATCACCTTATCGCAAAAAAAAAAAAAAAAAAAAAAAAAATGTTTCCTTCGCGAATGGTTTTCAGTTGCCATGGGAACTGAGCACATTGTAAAAGCAGTAAAGAAATGAAATATGTATATTTTATAATATTCGGAGGAATAAAACTTCTGTCACCGACCGTACATACATACATGTGTATATATATATATATATATATTATATACAGGGTGTCCCATAAGTCCGGCATCATAAGAGAAATTCATATTTTTCTATTTCTACAAACCATAATTCATATTTTTCTTATGCTCGGGATGCCAATTTCCCGTCCACCATTCTGTTCAGTGACGAGGCTGTTTTTTATGGAAATGGTGAGGTACATCGACAGAACACCCGCTACTGGTCTCCAAACAACCCTCACTGGTATACCTCTTCAAAGGAACAAGGTGCATCACGGGTGATGGTATGGTGTGGCATTTCGAAGGATCGCATCATAGGCCCCCTCTTTTTCGATGAACATGTCACTGGAGGCACCTACCTACGTATGCTCGAGGAAGAAGCATTTCCCAGTGTCTTGAACGAAGAAGGAAATTTCCCAACATGGTTCCAGCAAGACGGCGCTCCTGCACATTACAGCACCCAAGTAAGGGAATACCTGTACCAACAATTCCCTGGTCATTGGATAGGACGTCGAGGGCCTGTGGAATGGCCAGCTAGAAGCCCGGATCTCACGCCACTAGATTTTTATCTCTGGGGCCACTTGAAAGCGGCAGCGCATTATTGGGGCATATAACACCATTACTCCTGACATCATTCACCGTGTGCTTGCTGACTGGGTATTACGTCTGAATTTGTGTATTGAAAACAATGGTGGACATATTGAGCACGTTCTGTAAATAAAAGCCTTTGTTTTGCCTTTTTTTATTATTTTTCCTATGATGCCAGACTTATGGACACCCTGTATATATATTATATATATATATATATATATATATAACGTAAAGAACGACGCTTGTATAGGAGATATTCCGCGCAAGACGAGAAAGAGAAAACAACAAATGAAAAAATGAAGTACCACCTGGGAATCGAACCCGGGATCTTCCGATTGCCGGTCAGACGCGATACCACTACACCATGGACTTCACTCTTCCAAATGCCGTAATTCCTCTACATACTCGCAGAAACCAATGCCCCAAGGGGGCACCTCCCGCATGCCGTAACATTATATACATTCAACTGCAAAGAACACGCAGTATAAATAACGTAAAGAACGACGCTTGTATAGGAGATATTCCGCGCAAGACGAGAAAGAGAAAACAACAAATGAAAAAAATGAAGTACCACCTGGGAATCGAACCCGGGATCTTCCGATTGCCGGTCAGACGCGATACCACTACACCATGGACTTCACTCTTCCAATGCCGTAATTCCTCTACATACTCGCAGAAACCAATGCCCCAAGGGGGCACCCGCCGCATGCCGTAACATTATATACATTCAACTGCAAAGAACACGCAGTATAAATAACGTAAAGAACGACGCTTGTATAGGAGATATTCGCCGCAAGACGAGATTACGGCATTTGGAAGAGTGAAGTCCATGGTGTAGTGGTATCGCGTCTGACCGGCAATCGGAAGATCCCGGGTTCGATTCCCAGGTGGTACTTTCATTTTTTCATTTTGTTGTTTTTCTCTTTCTCGTCTTGCGCGGAATATCTCCTATACAAGCATCGTTCTTTACGTTATTTATACTGCGTGTTCTTTGCAGTTTGAATGTATATAATGTTACGGCATGCGGGAGGTGCCCCCTTGGGGCATTGGTTTCTGCGAGTATGTAGAGGAATTACGGCATTTGGAAGAGAGTGAAGTCCATGGTGTAGTGGTATCGCGTCTGACCGGCAATCGGAAGATCCCGGGTTCGATTCCCAGGTGGTACTTCATTTTTTCATTTGTTGTTTTCTCTTTCTCGTCTTGCGCGGAATATCTCCTATACAAGCGTCGTTCTTTACGTTATTTATACTGCGTGTTCTTTGCAGTTGAATGTATATATATATATATATACGACAAATTTTTAAATTTTAAAACATTGAATTGCTTTCAAAATGTTTCGTACGAAGATCTTTCATGGCACAGAGGACTGTGTTTCTATGGAATTGACCTGGTGGAAGAGAGTTGCTTTCCCGAGCCCTCTACCTAAAATTGCCACTGAAACGCACTTTGAATAAGAACTAAGAAAATAAAAATGTATGACAAATGTAGTGATATGTATTAATATTCATATATATTAATCCCTATGTCTGATAACCGACTATATATAATATATATATATATATATATATATATGGGGTGTCCCAAAAAAAAACTATATACTCTTTATAGCATCACATATTTTTAATTTAAAAAAAAACCAAACAGTATATTGTTATAGCAATTGCCAATGAAAGGTAAATTAGTAATCTAAGTGATCAAAATGTTATAGCGAGTTGTTTGCATATAAAATTTAATTAACTACGCCAAGTGCTCAAAATGTTCTCCGGCGGCATGAATGCACTTTCATACAACAAAATCGTGCGGTCTGATGAAGCTACCTTCAAGCTGAATGGCACAGTAAATCGACACAACTGCAGGTACTGGTCACTTGATAATCCACATGTTTATGTGGGATAAACATGTTAATTTACCAGGATTAACAGCATGGTGTGGTTTATCATCCAGGGTTTGGTTGGACCATTTTTCTTTAATGGGACAGTTACCGGTGCCGCATATCTCGACATGCTGCGGACAGAAATTATACCTGCAGTTCGGAAGTTGTTTGGAAACGACGACTTTTACTTTCAACAAGGATGGAGCCCCCCTCATTATCATTGTGATGTCAGAAGGTACCTCGATGAAACGTTGCCTAACCGTTGGATAGGACGAAGAGGAAGCGTTGAGTATCCTCCACGTTCACCGGACTTGACTCCACTTGATTTTTACTTGTGGGGCTACCTGAAGGATGCAGTTTATGGTACAAGACCCGCAACACTCGAACCACCTTAAGGATGCAATTAGGGAAAAATGCGGGACCATCACAGCATCCACATTAGTCCATGTCTGCGAATCAGTTAGTCGACGCATTCAAAGTGGCATTCATGCCGCCGGAGAACATTTTGACCACTTGGCGTAGTTAATTAAATTTTATATGCAAACAACTCGCCATAACATTTGATCACTTAGATTCTAATTTACCTTTCATTGGCAATTGCTATAACAATATATTGTTTGGTTTTTTATTAAATTATAAATATATGATGCTATAAAGAGTATATAGTTTTTTTTGGGACACCCTGTATATATATATATATATATATATATATATATATAATGCAAACCCACAAGGAAGAAGAAAAATGATTCGAAGGTCTTTCGTGTATTCAGAAGTACACCTCGTCAGGGAATTCCCTAACAAGGTGTACTTCTGAATACACGAAAATCATTCATTCATTTCACGTGTTTAATTGTGAAATTCATCATATATATATATATATATAGGCGTACCCCGCTTAACGTAGTAGATACGTTCTGGAAAAACACTACGTTAAACGAAACTACTAAACGAAGCACATTTTTCTATTAAAATAGATGTATTATTGGAAGATACATTTCCGACGTAAGATTTTCGGTCCTGTAACGTAACACACAAACGAAAAACACATTAAATACAAATAATAAGTATTGTAAATATCGTCTTGCAGAGTTTACAATAATGTAAAGGGTGAAATAATGGTTAATAATTAATGATGAAATAATAAAGCAGCAAAACACCACCAACTAATGTAGTCAATGCGCGGGAAAACTGGATGTAAACAGACGCCTGTGAAGCGAGTGTACGCAGTGTGACGTAGCTAGTCTTGAAGCCTAAGAGAGTGTTCTACGCTAGTAGTGTCAGTTTCTAGCAATAATATACGTTGCGTAGTTCCCAAGAAGCAACGTTAAGCGGGGTTCATCTGTGTGTGTATATATATAGATATAGTTGCCTGTTGACTGTAGGCCTTACAATTAATGTAATTAAGTAGTTGAAGATTATTTGCTCTGCTTCAGGTATCACCATTTCATCTTTCGATCAAAATAAATAAATGTCATTGGATGAGACTAATAAACTTTGTGGTTTTTAGTTTAATTAAGAAAACAAATATTGATGTCACAGAGTGAAATAATGTACAATGCTTAATTAACTGTGTGTGAAAAAAGTGCATGAATTAAATGAACAGTTAATATGAATGAATTGTTGATATTAAATGTTATTACATTGAAAGACACTGCACAGCAGCTCAGTAAATGAATTACAAAAATGCGCACGATTAAAGCCAACGTAGACCTGCTAAATGAACGTGGCATCTTGGACGCGCGCTAGCAAGAAATGGTGAGATTTCGAAGGAGGCAACTTGAGCTGGGTACCTCGAGGCTATCGTGTAACGTTTGGTCGCAATGGAAACGTTCTTCAAATGGTGTCTTCTAGTCGAAAACAATAAGCACCTTATTCGAAGCGGGAAACTTCAAGAGAACAAAAGGATTCCCGTAGAGGCATGAGAACGCGTGAATGCCTGTGTATATATACTGTACATACATTAAGTACAAATAATAATACCTTTCCTTTCAACCTTTCAGATGTTTCGTGCGATGATTCCTTACTTCACGGAGGTCAGGCTTGTTGCCCGTCCTCTTGACGTGGCCTGGTGAAGTATAGAGTTCGTTTCTTGCGCTCTCCACTTCACATAGCCAGGCACTCCTGGCTCACCTGAAATTGTTCTGAACCAGGCATCTAGTCTTCTTTTGAAAATATCCACCGCTAAACCACTCGTGTTCCTTAGTTCCTCGGGCAGCTGGTTGAACAGTCTTGGTCTTCTCAAAACAAACCTATTTTCCTTCAGGGTTGAGGATGTTCCCTGTCTAACTTACAGTTTGGGAACACGACACATTCTTCTTTTCCTACTTTTTAATGTTGTTTGAGTGGTTATATGGTTCAAAGTAAGATTAGGGACTAGTTCCTCCATTATTTCCTAAGTGTAAATAATGGTGTGCCTCTCTCTTCTTTCCAGCGAATATAAATTACGTAACCATTCCTAGTAATTTAGTTCTTTGCATCCCTTGATCTTGGTTGTGAAACTTCTTTGAATCCCTTTTAGTTGACTGTCTTTTTTTATGTGGAGATGTTAAGGCCGAGCAATACTCCAAATTTGGTATAATCAGTGTTTTCAGCAGAGGAATCATCTATCCCTTCTTTTAAAGGTTTTCAGTATATATATATATATATATATTATATATATATATATATATAAATATATATATATAAAAAGGCAAACCCACAAGGAAAAGGAAAAATTATCCCAAGGCTTTTCGTGTATTCAGAAGTACACCTCGTCAGGGAATGAAGGGAGAAGGCGAGATGACAAAAATATATACATATGTACAACGGGACAGGAAAACAAAGATTATCACATGATTAACAAGAGTTAATTAGAGGCAAAAGGTATTTTAACAGGATATTGTCAATTTTATACATTCCCGCACTGTTATTGAAATTATTTTTAAAATGGATAAATGCACATTCTAGAATATTCCTTTCAAATATATATGTGTTTTAACGAGCTCTTTAGAACTATCCCACTTGATACTATGATTACATCTATACATATGGTTAAACAATGCATTAGAATTATTTGCTGTTCCACGCGCATATTTATGCTGTTTTACCCTGATATCTAACGTTTTACCCGTTTGGCCTATATATACTGAGTTACATTGTGTACATCCGATCGAATACACACAACCAACCACATTATCTTGGCTACTCTTTATTAGGCGTGATTTAACGGTGTTATTATACTTAAAGACTACATTGATACCAATTGCTTTAAGTAAAGTTGGAAGATATTTAAAATTAACATGGTAAGGTAGGAGGCTAAGGATATTTTTACGCTCAAATTCCTTTACAGTTACACTATTATAATACCTATTCTTGGCTTTGCTAAGCAGACATGGGGTTGATTATTAATCATAATCAAATAATCATAATCTATGATGGTGATTATGCAATCATAATCAATTCATAATCAAAATTAGAAAATATATATAATCATAATCAAATCATAATAAAAATTTTAGAAAATATTATAATCATAATCAAATCATAATAAAAAAAATTATGAATGTTATAATCAGTGATTATTCAATGATTAAAGTGTATTATGTAAAATGTAATGAACATATCAATCGTTCATTGTAACTTCGCCATGTGTTAATGATGGAAGAATAAATTTACGTAAGATGTTTTCTTTTGTGACTTTTTGAGTGTAAAATATAGTACATATACTAGAATACTGCTGTATAACACTGTACATTTATTCATTAACGTATTCTGCTTGTATGCTATTACTCGTGATTCCATATTTAAATACACATAGTCAATATCTGACATGGTAATCATAATTTAATTATATTTAACTGTGGCAAACAAATTCAAATTTTAATCAACATTTTTAAGCCATGTAATCATAATCTAAGCATAATCATACATTTTTTGAGCCCACTAATCATAATCAATTCATAATCAACATTTTTGCAAAATCCACTAATCATAATCAAATCAAAATAAAAAAAATTCGCACCCCACTAATCATAATCAAATCATAATCAAATTTTGTAATCAGCCCCCATGTCTGTTCCTAAGGCAGTTATCTAGAAATGAAATAGGATAACATAATTTAGTACCATTATTCATGATATTGCATAACCTGGAATCTAAAAATTTAGGACTGACAACTCTCAATGCTCGAAGAAACATAGCAGAGAAAATAGAGGATTTAATCGAGGGATGATGGTCAGAATAAAAATGCACATAAGAGTTATTATTAGTAGGCTTACGATAAACTTCAAATTTGAACTGATTAAAGCATCTCCGAATTTTTACATCCAGAAAAGATACGCTTCCATCATTTTCTTTTTCAACCGTGTTTAATTGTGAAAATTCATCATGAATAATATATAATATATATTATAATAAATATATTAATATATATATATATATTATATATATATATATATATTATATAATATATATATATATATATATATATATATATAACCTAAAAGGTAGCAACTAATCTGATATTTTGATCTAGTTTTCTGGCGTTGTGTGTATGTATTGTAATTTTAAAGTTTATGTAATAGTAATATTAATCAGTCATACATGAGGGCCGGAAAATGGCACAGCGCTCAGGCCAGATGAACGCAGCCCATTGCGCTACTTCCTGTAATATTTTTTACCAACGCCATCAGTAGTCGAACCACCGACCTCAGCGTCTTCACTGAGTTCGTGTTACCACCGAACCACAGACGCTGCTTCAATGTTTGTGCACTTAATGTTATATGTCTGAACTGTTTAAATAAAGGGTATTTTATATCTCGTCTTCAGTAACCTTTTTTTTTCCCATATTTGGTTTTTGGATTATTAAGACTGATGTGAATCAAAGAACGTTCTAAATTGAAAATAAATTGTATATATATATATATATGGAAAATTAACCATTACTTACCATTACTTACTAACCATTACTTACCATTATTTTACCATTACTTGTCATTAACCATTACTTACCATTACGCCTTCTTTGAGGCGTGAAAGAAACTTCAAGATAACAAGAAGATTCTTGTGTAGACATGAAAACGAATGAATATTTGTGTATGTCTGCCTGGAAGAGTCGCTACAGGAATGCTGACAAAGGTGTTTAAAGGAAATGCCTGAAAGTGCTAATATATTATATATATATTATATATATATATATATAGTAACATCTTCCGCATTTTCTTCAAACATTTTCGTTAAATAACAATAGAGCGTATTTTAAATTATGCAAACTGTGATGGAAAAATCTTTTGGTGAGAAAACGTGCATAAATATGGCTCATAATTACAGCTTTTAATTAAATAAAAACAAGAATATATATATTACGGTCGGTGTGTATCATAAAAAACCTCAGGGAACCATTCTGAGTTCATTCCCATATATATATATATATATATATATATATATATATATATATAGAGAGAGAGAAGAGATTTGTGTGTCATACTCAGGAGCAAAAGTAAAAAGCGATTCCAAGGTTTTCGTGTATTTAAAACACCTCGTCAGGGGACAAAAAGAAAACGTACAGCGGAATATATATATATATATATATATATATATATATATATATATATATACACGGAGAAGATAAAAGACCAAAAAGAAATTACCAAAAGATTAACAAGTACTGGTTAAGGGTGAAAAGCATTTTAACAAGGTATGGTAACCTGGTAGGAAAATTGCAACTAGACTTATTTAGAGAAGTGTCTCAAATAGTTAAACTATCGCATAGTCCTTGGATTCCCCAATTTTTTTTTTTTTTTTTTGGTACTACCGACAGCATAACATTTACTGTACGATCATCCAGACATGTCAGCTCTCACGGATTTTAAGTCTCAAACGTCCTTACGTGGGATATGTTTCCAGTTATCAAAATCAGGCAAAATCTCACGGATTTTCATACTTCAAGGTTGACATCTCTGCAAATTGTTTTAGAGCAGACGTACAGTACGTAATATGATCATTATTTTTACTTCTCGAAGCTACAACTTCTAAAATTATTTACATTTTTAATACATTCACTTACGACGAAGTGGTAGCTCGCTTACCACCAGTGGTAACGGCAGTGATAACCACAGTTTGTGAACGGCTGAAAATGCTCAATGAGACCCTTTTTAATTATCTTATGTAATTATTTCATTACGTTTTGAATGACCAAATTCAGTTTTATAAATGGATTCAGAATCATTAGAAAATAATTAATGAATAGTAGGCGTTTATTTAATGAGAGAGAGACAGAGAGACAGACAGAGAGACAGAGAGATGATATATCAACTTTTTTAGAAAAATGCGAAAATCAATGAAAAAGATGTCATGAATCTGTTCATATAACTAAATTTAGCCATTCAAAGCATAATGCATGCAAGCGGATCCTGCAAATTGACCTCATATACAGGGTGTCCCAGAATTAACTATCTATTTCAATGAAATCGGACAAATTTAATAAAAACTGACATAATTTTGTGTTTATTACTAAATTATGATACAAAAACAAATAGATTTATAAATCATAAGTCAAAACTTTATTGAGAAGTTTCAACATGTGCACCGTCTGTATCTCTGCAAATTTCAAATCTATCCTCAGCGCTGCGAAACACATTTTGAAGCATTTCAGGTGTTATCTCCCGCACTGCCAACTGGATGCGTTCTTTAAGTTCAGCTAAACTATTGATCTTTTGGCGATAAACCTTTGTTTTTATGAAACCCCATGCAAAGAAATCCAGGGGTGTCAAATCCGGAGAACGCGGAGGCCAAGGTCGAGGTCCTCCACGTCCAATCCACCGATTCGGAAGGCGTCTGTTGAGGTATTCTCGAACAATTGGAGCATAATGACATGGTGCTCCATCTTGTTGAAACACAACATTATCAAGAATGTCATCATCAAGAAGCTGTGGTTCGAGAAACTGCTGAAGCATATCAAGGTAGACGGTACCTGTTACAGTTGCTTCCGCAAAGAAGAATGGGCCATAAATTTTGGATTTGGTCATTCCAAGCCACACGTTAACTTTTGGAGAGTCTCTCTGCCATTCTAAAAATAAAACTATGAAAAACTATGAAAAAATTATGAAAATAAAATTATGAAAAATTTAGAAATTTATACATTTTTAACACATATTAAACATGATAAACATTAATAAAAGTGTGTTTTTAAAAAATTTGTCCGATTTCATTGAAATAGATAGTTAATTCTGGGACACCCTGTATTGATACTGTAATATGAAAGTCTCGTGCAAATATCGGTTCATACTAAATATTAACCTAAAGTTTAGGTATCTCTCAAAACATGCTCTTAGGGATGCTAGAACGGGACACTCATGCAGTAAACGAAGTAAGGACTGCATACAGTTCCAGAAACGAATTTGAACCAACCGTCCAACCTTATAGTAAGGCGCCAACACCACCTCACGAAATACAACCATGGACTGTCCCAAGCCAGTCAGGGAATACGGGAGTACGGTAATGAACCCGCTGTACGTAATGCATTTGGCTCGACCCATTTACCCTCTTAAAAGGGGCTTACTTTTCTTTCTTGGTTGTTGGCCTTACTGTCCGCATCAGACTCCGCTGTTGGACAAGGGCGTTAAATGGACCAACCAACCAACCAACCAGTACGCTAACTCGACCACTGAAATCTCAATTTAAAATTAATTTAAAATTCGGTGTAACTGACGAGTTTTCAAGAATAGGAAAATAGTAAAATAATAGCTCTTGATATTGTCCCTTCCGTAACTTTCTCAGTAATAGATCTTTATACTGATACTTCTAAAACATTAGAGATTACAATCCGAAGGTGCAAGATACAGGTAAGGAAACCTAATTATCAGTAAAATCATAACAACCATTATACGAGTTGTTAGGTCACGTCTAAAAACTCAAAATTCTGCAATTTTCTTCATGTCATCTGGCTGATTTGAAAGTTATAATTTTAATGTTAGGATAATTTTAAAAGTTATAAGTCTTAATAGTTGTCAACAATAGTTATTAATAGTTATACAGTTAAATAATTTTTATAGTAGCAATGACAAGTTATTTTATGAACCTTATGTTGTTTCGTGCGTTGGTCTCTCTTCACACGGAGGTCAAGCTGGTGGCCCCGCCTCTACGTTAACAAATTTTAGCTTTCCAATTACGTAATTGGACAAACTTCACGTCGCTTAATTTCGCTGAGGGTTATGTCGTGGTCGATGTCGTGACACCGTTTCCCGCTTTTGGGTCTGGAGAGTAGTTGGATAGGAGATGTAGCGACCCGTGGTTCGAATTCCACGTAAAGCTGTACGTCTCCTCGATCATAACCTTGAGGACTATTCCTCGAGATACAGGGGCAATTACGCGACATTTAATACTGAGGCACGAATCAAACAGACTCCTACAATCATGCCCCTTTCACAGTCAGTAATATCTTTTCCAAGCGAGATACGTCGTAACCAATGTCGTAACACCGCTGCCCGTTGATCAGCGAAGTTAAGCGACATTGGGTCGGATATAGTTGGATAAGAGACCGTCCTCCCCGTCCAGACTATATAGCGACCCGTGGTTCTGATCCCACGTAAAGCTCTAGGTCCCATCCGTCATTATGACCTTAAGGGTCATTCAAAACCACGTAGTCCTTTTTCGGGTGGTTTCAAACCCGTCCCCCCCTTTGTAGTCATTTGTGGTCAATGACTTAAACCCCCCTCTAAAACCACGTGGTCTCCTGATGTCACCCCCACCCCTTTTTAATCTTGTTTAAAGTGCCATATTAGATTTCTTGGATCACTTGAAGATCAGGGCCCCCAGCCTTCTTTAGTTAGCTTTATAAGGCTAACTAACGAAAATATCACGATCTAACCTAACCAATCGTCAAGGGCGTACAGTTGACCTAACGATTGGTTAGGTTAGGTCGTGATATTTTCGTTAGTTAGCTTTATGAGGCTAACTAAAGAAGACTGGGGATCCTGATCTTCAGGTGATTCTATTTCTTATATTATTAAGAGGTAATGAGGTAAATGAACAATTAAAAGGCATATCTTCTAAATAAACTGTATTAATTGTTTGTTTATTTAATTCAAAATAATATCTGGACTAAAAAATGTAATTTTCAATGTTCAAAAAATTATTTATTGGAGCATACATATTGGATACATACTAACATATTGGATGCATACATATTAATTGGAGCATACATTGTAGTCACTGTAGTGTATTTATATTTCTTTATACTCGTTGGTCCTCTGGGACGTGGCCACGTGGTTAAACGTCAAGACCCTCCCTCCCCCATATGGCCGTCTCTCCCCCCCCCCCCCCCCCCAGAACCCCCGCCTCATACGCCTATGAACATTTATCTTTTCCAAGCGCCATATTTTTATTTATTGTACAAGAACAGTAGACACCAGTGTCAGCATATTAAAATAGATAATGTTCTCAAAATTATACGCATTCACATATCAACTTAGTGATATGACGCCATTAATGATGTCGGAAAATACAGCAACGAAAATGAGTGTTTTGATTATTATTAATATATATATATATATATATATATATATGGATGAATAAAACCACGAAGGAAAAAGAAACACAAACGGGTGCTCAAGCGCTTTCGTCTAATGACATCCTGAGGATGTCCTTAGACGAAAGCGCTTGAGCATCCGTTTGTGTTTCTTTTTTCCTTCGTGGTTTTATTCATCATAAATACTTTTCACGTGTCACTTTCGTGAAATAATTTTTCATATATATATATATATATATATAGGTGCTACTGTAGTATGCAGTCTACCTACGATTCGGCGGTCTACCCTTTAATTATAGTTTCTTATCTTCTTATTATTTTATTATTAGGTTAATTGTACGCCCTTGACGATTGGTTAGGTTAAGTCGTGATATTTTCGTTAAACTAACGAAAATATCACGACTTAACCTAACCAATCATCAAGGGCGTACTGTAGTATGCGGTCTACCGTTAAGTATGCGGTAGTAGTATGTTTAACTTCTTTAATAATTCCCTAATTGTGTAAATTAAATTATAATTCCTTTCAATTCATTTTCAATTCCTTTTAGATATTTTGAACGGTAGACCGCATCCTACAGTAGAAACTTAACGGTAGACCGCATACTACAGTAGCACCTATATAATATATATATATATATGTATAACTTCAATATCGATTAACATGCTTATTAAAAGACAAAAGGGGTTTGAAATTTATATTAATTGTTTACAATTCATTAAACTGAAAAACGAATGTAGTTATAATTGATTTATAATGTAGTAGTTTCATTTCACGCATATATCCAACCAAAAGCGATTTTTTTTTCTTTTTAATAATAAACTCGTAATACTCGTAATGAAATCTTTATTAGTGAAAATAGCTATTACAATACTCCAATTTGCAGTATTACAATAATTTTTCACAGAATATATTTATTTCTACCTCAGTCAAAATAGTATATATAATCTAATACTTAAAATAATACATAAAATTCAGTACGCCAATTTTGGGCTAGCCTAATTATTTAATTAGAGTGAGTTATGAAACAGTCTTAAGGAGGTATTTTTCAGTAATATATTTTTTTGTTATTATGTAATAGTTTTAAATTATATAAACCTAAAATAAAATAATTTACAATTTCGATATTGTTAAATGTATATTCATATGGCAATACTTGAGAAATGACCAATGAAAACAATTGGAGGTTTGTTTACAAACCACTGAAGTCAATGGTCATGCCTCGATATATGTTTAATTGAATTCATGATTATTTAATTAGTATTACTTATATATTGCTAAACCATTATAAATTATATTTTGTGCTGCCAAACTTTGAAATAAAGGCTAAATAAAAATTCGTAACTGGCATCTCAGCCGTGACGTTGATTTGGAGGTTGTAAAAATTGTAAGATGAATGGGGAAATAACTTTGGGTCGAATTTGTGTGTGTGTGTGTGTGTGTGTGTGTGGAAAGAGTCCGGCCTGCCAAGGATTTGCATCAGGCCCGGCTGGCGGATACTGAAAATTCATTAACTGATATATTTTATTTCAATAAAATTTAATTTTAAAATAAAATTTTATCTAAAATTTGCACACTGGCCCGCGGTGTGGGTCATTAATTGAAATGTGACCCTTCATAAAAAAGAGGTTGGACACCCCTGGAGTAATCTGGTCTCCACGAAACTTTATCCTGTAAACAATACAGTGATTTCATGTGAATATTCACTTTATATATGATGGTTTCCATGGTAACAAAATGAACCTCAAAACGTTAGAGAGTACAGAATAACGTTTATTTATCTTGTACTGAATAACAATCACTCAGGAGAGCCAGAAACTGGCACAGCGCTCGGGTCAAACGAATGTCACCCATTACCCTAATTCCCTGATTATTATTACTAGCACCATCGGGGTTCGAAGCCTCGACCTCCGCTTGTCACTGAGATGCAAACGCTGTCCTTGTACTGAACATTAAAGAAGGTAAATGTCGTGCAACCACCGTTTGATTGTACCTATTTTGTCTGAGTTTAATTAGTCAGCATGGTGCAGAAGGAAACGCAAGAATGGCCTTTTAATTCTAATTGGCCTTTTAATTTTAATTCTACAATTCTGTATGTGCAATGGTTTACAGCCCTTTCACTCAAACTTACAACTTTTAACGTCATTTTACCCTCGGCTTACAAGAGAGGTTTATTGCAAGGTAATATAAAAAAAAGTATAATCCCTCGTATAAATTTGATTTAATAACATTAAAATCTCGCACACAATTGTGCGTAGTCCAAATAATTTACAGATGTACGTATACAAATTTTAGTCCAAACAATAACCTTAAATTTTGGGCAATGTTTTCATATTACTTGGATTAAATTTCAAATGAGTTAGACAAAGGGATTCTTTTAGGAGTGACTCACTATACAGTATAATTAAATACTAAAACCAAATTTCTTAGATATAAAAGTTTACTCAGGAAAGTACAAAAATGTTGTTCCAACGGTTCCGTGAGAGTATCGTAGGTTGTAAGTAAAACGACAACAACAAAAAAAAATAAAAAATAAATAACTTTACCAAAGTTCTGCGCCCTCCACGGATTTTTGGGGGCTCAAAAGCAGACCAAAAAAAAAAGTTTTTAACGTAGACTTTTGAAAGTTGTTGATAAGGATGCCAGGCACTATGAATTTAAAGGATGCCAGGCACTATAAATTTACAATTTACGAACAATGAAACAATGTAAGTTAAAATAGTGGAACAACAGAAAGACCCGTTAAAGTAAACTTATGGAAATCAAGCGGAGCAACTAATTCCATAGCGGAATTAATTAAAGGTACTTCAATTTCAGAGGACAGAACAACAGCTGTGCTGACCTGATGGTCATTTAGGTGTTTTTGTTAGAGAAAAAAAATCGGTTCGAGGCATAGAAGACCCTAAAAAATTCAGAATAGCCAAACGTTATCTCTACATGAATCACTCCAGGAATTATCACTTCAATAAAGAACGGAGATAAATTATTCAAATTGCAATTACAAAGAAGAATTCCTAAAGTACAATATACTCAATACAGAAACAAATTAACTAAAATAATCAAAACTGCAAACTATAACTATTATAACGACCAATTTTCCAAACATAAAGGAGACATGAATGTTGATAATAAAGAAATTACTGATGATACTGCTATTGCAGACTCTTTAAATATACATTTTACTTCAATAGCGGATAAGCTTCGCTCACAATTACTAAATAATGATCACTCACCTCTAGAATATATGCCTCCCAGCCCACTAAATTCATTTTCTTTTGTTCCTGCTATCTCTACTGAGATCCGGAATATTATTGGTAAATTAAAAAATACAAAAAATAGCATTCATAACATTCTTGTACCTATATTGAAACTTGTTAAAGATAAGATATCTGTAACTTTTGGAAATATTTTGATTGATAATTTTAGCCAAAGAATATTCCCATCAATGCTAAAAACTGGTTGTATAACACCCCTTTTTAAAGGGGGTGATCCTACACTAGCAACAAATTACAGGCCGGTGTGTTCTAATCTGTGTTCAGCAAAGTTTTTGACAAAATTGTAAAAAGTAGAATGCAGCGATATTTAGAATCCTACAATTTATTATCTCCAAATCAATATGGCTTCCGTAATAATAAAACAACGGAAATGGCTATTTTAAATCTTACGCAAATTTGTTAAAACAGTTTCAATGTGTTTCATCATTGTATCCTTCGAAAATCGATTTGCTGCAGGTTCTTGAAACAAGAGACATTCAACCTTGTCCTTTATAACTGATCCAATGTGTTCACAGACGTTCAGGTCAGGAGAATTTCCTGGCCATTCTTCATTTCCAAAGAAATCGATCTCATGGTTCCGCAACAACTGTTGAGTGGCTAATGCCTTAAAGCAGGGGGCCTTATCGTGCAGAAGTGTGACCTGATCGACATCCATAACATTGTTTGGGTTTCTTAGAAAAGGAATGACATGCTGGGATAGATAATATCACGAAAATACTGTCTATCCCAACTCTGATCATTTGGCTTCAGCACCCACATGAGCTTCTTTGCAGTGAACAAAACAAACACACCAACACAGTCTGGACTTTTTAATAATTCGCGATAATGTTCATTGTCATCGATTTCATCTGGTGTTGTGGTCCACACTCGATCATTTTAGTAGTTAGGCCGACGTGTTACGTAAACAAAAAATTCATCGGAGACAGCTAAATGCATGAAATCATCCCAATCCCAATCTTGAAGATAATGGGCAAACCACATTCTGTCATCGATGTTAAGTTGAGTTTTTCTTGGCTTTGGAAGTTCATGCCAAGGCTTTAAACCTTGCCTATGACGGTACAGTCGAATGATCTCACCACTAACGATCTTTCCTCTCAACACTTCGATCTCTCTAGAAAGTTTAGCACAGCTGTTTTTCCGCTTACGCGTACCGCTTTCAATGATGTCCTTTGTTTCCTGAGAGAGTGGCAAATTTGGGCGCCCAGATTTGGTTGTATCCATTTCACCTTCATCCAAAGTTTTATTCTAATTTCTTTTGACGAAGTCCTCACTTCTTCGCAACTTTTTGGCAACCCATGAACGTGTTATAAAGGTGGCTCCAGCATCACGAGCTTCTCGAAATGTTATTGCTCGTATGCGATCTATCACACGTTGCCACTCCGAATCACCAATTAATTGAGAAGCCATTATATTATCACTTTATCAGCTAAAGTAATTTTAATACCTGCAATAAATAAAGAATTTTATATATTTTTATAATCACTAAAAACTATTTCGATATAAGTAAACATGTAAGCTGCAAATTGGGGAGCTAAGGTGTTTTGGAACCCCTTAATAGACCATAATATTCTACTTAATAAATTATATTGTTACGGCTTTAGAGGAGTAATCAGTGATTGGTTTAAAAGTTATTTGTCCAATAGATATCATTTTGTATCAGTAAATAAGGTTTGCTCAACTAAAGCGCTTGTCAAACATGGTGTGCCACAGGGCTCAGTTCTGGGTCCACTGTTATTTTTATTATATATAAATGACCTTCCACGTTCATCTGATATACTGAACTTCATAATGTTTGCAGATGATACAACTGTGTCTTTTTCTTGCAAAGATGTTAATTCAGCTAAGAATATATTTAATTCAGAATTCATCAGTGTAATGAAATGGTTGACCACCAATAAACTCTTCCTAAATACCAGTAAAACAAATTTCATGATTTTTACTAATAAAAGAAATGTATATCTTCATGAACTTGTTAATGAAATCGCTATAAAGGAGTGTACTGTAACAAAATTTCTTGGTGTAATGCTAGATAAGAATTTGCAATGGAGTGATCATGTAAATTATATCGCGAAAAAGAATTCAAGGAGCGTTGCTGTAATGTTTAAACATAAAAATGTAGTCCCTAAACGGGTTTTATTGACTCTCTATCATACTCTTGTTCTTCTTTATATAACGTACTGCACCCTTGTTTGGGGAAACCCCGCTAACAACGCTTTAAACAATATCTTTGTCATCCAAAAAATAGCAATAAGGTTATCTGATGCTAATTTCCTCGATTATTCTAGTGCATTATTTAAAGAGCTAAACCTACTAAAGCTCAATGATGTAATCATCAAAGTGGCACATTTTATTTTTTATTTACAAGTGTAAGAACAAAATCATTAATTTACAATGGGTAAATAGATATTTTGTAACTCATCAAGAAATCCACTCGTATCAGACCAAAATTAGATCAAAGCACGCTATTCCTCAATTTAGATTGTCTTCATCTCAAAAATTATCCATTTTCATTGGAATGGAACTACGGAATGATTTAAATGCTGATATAAAAAATTTGTGAATGTAAATTTGTTTAAAACCAAGTTGAAATCCCAATTAATAATGGCATACTAGCAAAAATCTAGTATTAATGTCTATTACTATTGTTTGCTAATTATTAATTTCTCGTGTGTAATCTAGTATTAAAAACACATTTCTTGGGGTTGTTCAGTTCTTATCTCTCGTGTATAATATTGGTTTCTTTGTATGGTATTGGTATAATGCCTTCAATGGTGACCTTGCGTTTGTCATGTCAGAAGCGATAATTTAAGATTAATACATACTTTAACTCTTAATAATACTTATTTACTTATTTATTTATTATTAATTAATAACAACTAGCCGTTTATTTTTAATAAGAGCCCAGTAAAGCCTAAAGCTTAAGGGCCAAATTAAATAAAATAAATAGTCGAGTTTCACAATTATTTATGTCATTGTAAAACGAATGTATTTATTTTATTATTAATAAAGGTTTATTCAATTCAATTAAAAAAAATACAAGATTCAAATCCCAAACAAGATAATAAAAAGAGCCCTAAACAAAATCTGCACCTTCTCCATTTCTGTCGAACGGAGAGGCAAAAATTTCACAGCTGACACTAAAATTACTTTGTTCCACATATTCAAACCAACCCAAAAATCTTAGGCCTAAAATTTGAACTTTAAATTTTATATTCACAACATATTGTGTATTTTCGGGAAAAGCATTTATGGTCGAGATAAGAACTGTTTTCCAGTGTACGCCTTAATCCGAACTAATCCGAATTAGTCGCGTTTCCTTGACAATCCTATTTATGAGACTATTCCTTTTCAACGGCACTAATTTTCACGCAAAATTAACTCTTTAATATCTGGATTTTAATATATATATATATATATATATATATATATATATATATATATATATATATATATATATATACTGTATATATGCTGCAAACCACAAGGAAAAAGAAAAACGATTCGAAGGCCTTTCGTGTATTCAAAGCTACACCTCGTCAGGGAATGAAGATAAAAGGCGAAATGCCCATAAATATATACAACGTACAGGAAAAACAAAACAATTAGCACATACTTAACAAGGGTTAATGAGAGGCAAAAGAAATTTTAACATGATATCGTCAATTTTATACGTCCCCGCACTGTTATTGAAATTGTTTTTAAAATGAATAAATGCACATTCTAGAATATTTCTTTCTATTATATCTGTTTTTAACAAGCGCTTTAGAACTATCCCACTTGATGCTATGGTTACATCTATACATATGGTTAAATAAAGCATTGGAATTATTAGCTGTTCTACAAGCATATTTATGTTGTTTTACCCTAATATCTAACGTTTTACCGGTTTGGCCTATATATACTGAGTTACATTGTGTACATCCGATCGAATACACACAACCAACAACATTATCAGGGCTATTCTTTATTAGGCGTGATTTAACAGTATTATTATACTTAAAGATTACATTAATGCCAATTGCTTTAAATACAGTTGGAAGGTATTGAAAATTAACATGGTAAGTAGGCTAAGGATATTTTTACGCTGAAATTCTTTTACAATTACATTATTATAATACCTATTCTTGGCTTTCTTAAGACAGTTCTAAAAATGAAATAGGATAACATAATTTCGTACCAATATTCATGATATTGCATAACTCCGAATCTAAAAATTCAGGACTGACAACTCTCAATGCTCGAAGAAACATAGCAGAGAAAATAGAGGATTTAATCGAAGGATGATGGTCAGAATAAAAATGCACATAAGAGTTATTATTAGTAGGCTTACGGTAGACTTCATATTTGAACTGATTAGAGCATCTCCAAATTTTTAGATCAAGAAAAGATAGGCTTCCATCATTTTCTTTTTCAACTGTAAACTTAATAGATGGGACTAAATTGTTGAGCCTACCAAGAAATAAGTCCACATCCAAATTATTAGGCCAAAGGCATAAAATATCATCTATATACCTGTACCAAACCAGGTTAAAATTAACAATCGTAGGCAAAATTCTACTTTCAAAAAATTCCATATATAAATTAGCTAGTACAGGTGAAAGGGGATTTCCCATAGCCAATCCAAACGACATAGCATAAAACTTATTTTCAAACTGAAATTTACAATCTTTGACACAAAGCTTAATTAACTCAATAAGAGTGTTGTGTTGAACAGGGAAAGAATATTCAGGATCTTATCTTTTAAAAAATCAAGTAGGTCATCAACAGGACTTTTGTGAATAGCGAGCATACATCGAAGCTTACCAATTTGAAATTAGGGTCATTAGGGAACTTCAGTTTCTCAATAAGATCCATGCTATTTACAATATGTGACTCAGAAATAGAGCCAACTAACGGCGTTAATAAACTAACTAACCATTTTGATAGCTTATAGGTTACGGAGCCCACTGAGCTAACAATAGGCCTCATGGGATTATTAACTTTGTGTGTTTTTACTAAGCCGTACAGATATGGTAGTGACGGATTGATACTAAGAAACTGCTGCGAGAGCCCATTATAGTTATTTTTTAATATTTCTCTTAATTTTCTGGTAAACATTTTATTAACATCCACCAATGGGTCTCTATTTAGAGGTTTGTACGTGTCACGATCACTCAATAACGTATTCATCTTTTCACCATAACTGTTTTTGTCCATGATGACGATCGAATTGGATTTGTCCGCTTTAGTAATATGTAATGAATCATTATTTTTCAGTGTTTTTAGGGCTTTTTCAAACCTCACAGGATAATTCGATTCAAACCTCGTATTAAAAGCACTATACACACAACCTTTGGCTAAAGTCACCTCACTTTCGGAAATATTACTATGTTTTTCAAAATTAATAAAAGACTTAGCAATCAGTAAACTGCTGGGCTTTTTTGGGACTGAGAAACCTAACCCAAAGCCTAACGCACATTTCGTATTGAAGTCTAGCTCTTGGGACGACAAGTTAACAATATTACTAAAATCATTCATTTCACGTGTTTTATTGTGAAATTCATCCCATATAATGGAGTCCACGCGTGTCCTCTTCACTGTTGCTCTTTTTACAACCATATTCCCTTCTCTCTGATCGATTTTTAGAAGTTACCGTTCTGCTATTGCTCATGCACATTCTCTTAAGAACCAATTCGATTTCCTGAGGAAGTGTTATAGTGAAAAAGTCATCCCAAAATCCCTGCTTGGAAGACGATACCGTATGTTGGACGATACGCCGTTTGGTGACACCGAAAGGATTATTTTAAAGAAACATTAATATAGCCCGCACTGAAGTGAAGAACGCCTTCAGAGAGTCCGAAGTAAGAAGAAATATATTTTTTTCCACCGTTCCTCATGCGTGGAGAAGTACACGTTTGGACGATATTTACAACAACTTACGTAGAAGATGCAGAACTCAGAATAGGAAATTAAACAATAGACTGGAGGATTTAATTCGTAATAGTTACTGGACTAAAAAAGTGATTTTAGTAATATTGTTAACTTGTCGTCCCAAGAGCTAGACTTCAATACGAAATGTGCGTTAGGCTTTGGGTTAGGTTTCTCAGTCCCAAAAAAGCCCAGCAGTTTACTGATTGCTAAGTCTTTTATTAATTTTGAAAAACATAGTAATATTTCCGAAAGTGAGGTGACTTTAGCCAAAGGTTGTGTGTATAGTGCTTTTAATACGAGGTTTGAATCGAATTATCCTGTGAGGTTTGAAAAAGCCCTAAAAACACTGAAAAATAATGATTCATTACATATTACTAAAGCGGACAAATCCAATTCGATCGTCATCATGGACAAAAACAGTTATGGTGAAAAGATGAATACGTTATTGAGTGATCGTGACACGTACAAACCTCTAAATAGAGACCCATTGGTGGATGTTAATAAAATGTTTACCAGAAAATTAAGAGAAATATTAAAAAATAACTATAATGGGCTCTCACAGCAGTTTCTTAGTATCAATCCGTCACTACCATATCTGTACGGCTTAGTAAAAACACACAAAGTTAATAATCCCATGAGGCCTATTGTTAGCTCAGTGGGCTCCGTAACCTATAAGCTATCAAAATGGTTAGTTAGTTTATTAACGCCGTTAGTTGGCTCTATTTCTGAGTCACATATTGTAAATAGCATGGATCTTATTGACAAACTGAAGTTCCCTAATGACCCCAATTTCAAATTGGTAAGCTTCGATGTATGCTCGCTATTCACAAAAGTCCCTGTTGATGACCTACTTGATTTTTTAAAAGATAAGATCTCTGAATATTCTTTCCCTGTTCAACACAACACTCTTATTGAGTTAATTAAGCTTTGTGTCAAAGATTGTAAATTTCAGTTTGAAAATAAGTTTTATGCTATGTCGTTTGGATTGGCTATGGGAAATCCCCTTTCACCTGTACTAGCTAATTTATATATGGAATTTTTTGAAAGTAGAATTTTGCCTACGATTGTTAATTTTAACCTGGTTTGGTACAGGTATATAGATGATATTTTATGCCTTTGGCCTAATAATTTGGATGTGGACTTATTTCTTGGTAGGCTCAACAATTTAGTCCCATCTATTAAGTTTACAGTTGAAAAAGAAAATGATGGAAGCCTATCTTTTCTTGATCTAAAAATTTGGAGATGCTCTAATCAGTTCAAATATGAAGTCTACCGTAAGCCTACTAATAATAACTCTTATGTGCATTTTTATTCTGACCATCATCCTTCGATTAAATCCTCTATTTTCTCTGCTATGTTTCTTCGAGCATTGAGAGTTGTCAGTCCTGAATTTTTAGATTCGGAGTTATGCAATATCATGAATATTGGTACGAAATTATGTTATCCTATTTCATTTTTAGATAACTGTCTTAAGAAAGCCAAGAATAGGTATTATAATAATGTAATTGTAAAAGAATTTCAGCGTAAAAATATCCTTAGCCTACTTTACCATGTTAATTTTCAATACCTTCCAACTGTATTTAAAGCAATTGGCATTAATGTAATCTTTAAGTATAATAATACTGTTAAATCACGCCTAATAAAGAATAGCCCTGATAATGTTGTTGGTTGTGTGTATTCGATCGGATGTACACAATGTAACTCAGTATATATAGGCCAAACCGGTAAAACGTTAGATATTAGGGTAAAACAGCATAAATATGCTTGTAGAACAGCTAATAATTCCAATGCTTTATTTAACCATATGTATAGATGTAACCACAGCATCAAGTGGGATAGTTCTAAAGCGCTTGTTAAAAACAGATATATAATAGAAAGAAATATTCTAGAATGTGCATTTATTCATTTTAAAAACAATTTCAATAACAGTGCGGGGACGTATAAAATTGACGATATCATGTTAAAATTTCTTTTGCCTCTCATTAACCCTTGTTAAGTATGTGCTAATTGTTTTGTTTTTCCTGTACGTTGTATATACTTATTTATGGGCATTTCGCCTTTTATCTTCATTCCCTGACGAGGTGTAGCTTTGAATACACGAAAGGCCTTGGAATCGTTTTTCTTTTTCCTTGTGGGTTTGCAGCATTCATTCATTTCACGTGTTTTATTGTGAAATTCATCCCATATATATATATATGAAAATTATTTCACGAAAGTAACACGTGAATAATATTTATGATGAAAATAACCACGAAAGAAAAAGGAAACAGAATGGTGCTCAAGAACTCTCAGCTAATGACATCCTCCAGTGTTCCTGATGATATCCAAGGGCGGATCCAGGCATTTAAGCAGAGGGGGGGTCCAGTCTTGGTGGGGCTCGTTACTGATATGTCCTCTCGGAGGAAATTTTCATATTTGAAGAAAGCTTTAGATGGATTTTAAGTATATTCCCGTTATCAAAATCCTGCTTGTTCACACACCCAGGCCAGGTCTGAAATGTCTCAGGATCGGACATAAACTTTTTTTTTTTATTCTTTTTAAGGAAATTAATTTTGTGGCAACCGGGATACATGTACCTTAAGCCATTTTAAGTCTTCAGGTCTTATTTTTCATATATAGGAGCAAACAAACGCAATCGAAAAATCGTTGGTCACCGTGAGCAGGGGGGGGGGGGGGTCCGGACCCCCGACCCCCCCCTGGATCCGCGCCTGATATCATTAGAAAGTGCTTGAGCACCACTCTGTGTTTCCTTTTTCCTTCGTGGTTATTTTCATCATATATACACGGTATATTTATTTTCTCTTGAAATTCGCTTAATTTGTTTTTGTATATTTAAGCAGTAGGGCTACGTCGTGGCCACGCGGCAACTCCGCTTCCCATTAGATTAGCGATGTTAAGCGACGTTGGGTCTGTTTAGATGTTGAATGGGTGGCCCTATTCTGCGTTAGGATGATGTAGCAACCCTTATAAGATGGGTCGGATACCACGTAAATTTGTAGGTCCCGTCCGTCATATAATCTTAAATGTTGCAAAGCTCCAAATATGATATATGGGATTGAACTCAGAATGATCCCCTGAGGTTCTTTCATGATACACAGAGACGTGTGCCTCTTTGCGAGTGACCCGTTGCCCACGTCGGGCTAACATCATGAAAAAGAAAAACTATAGTGTTTGTCATTTACCATTACTTATTCGGAATATAGTGGATTTAATTTTCCCAGAAGAGTTCCTTGGTCCATGCACGGTCTGTGTGTATCATATGATATATATATTATACACCTTTGGTAACCTTTGGTTTGCTTCCGCCCGAATTGTTCATTCTTAAGAAGGTCAAGCTTTTCACTCCACCTAAGACCTACATTTTAACGTGGAATCCGAACCACGCCTCACCAGCAGCCCAGCGTTTTAACCACTAGGCCACCCAGGGTACCTATTTATCTACCAACCACTTTGTTTATTGTGTGGAAGGATGAACAGCTGGTTTTTGCTGCGCACCGGCTGCCGTCACCGGGTCTCGATCCCGGGGCTGATGGATTCGTAGTCAGCGACGCTAACACTACACCACCGTGCATCGAGCAAGGAACTCTTCTGGGAACATTAAATCCAATATATTCCGAATAAGTAATGGTAAATGACAAACACTATAGTTTTTCTTTTTCATGATGTTAGCCCGACGTGGGCAACGGGTCACTCGCAAAGAGGCACTAAAAATACTTATCTGCCAAACAGATAGGATCCAGCTTTGTTATAATGTTTCAGACCACCAACAACGACTCTAGGATCCTCTCATGACTGGTCTACCTAACCTGTGTAATACAAAAGTTTCTAAGAGTACCATTCTGAGTTGTAATATATATATATATATATATATATATTATATATATATATATATATATATTAGTGATATATGTCGCATCCGCACGTGCGGGATGCGGATGTGTACTATTCACTAAACTGCTATTTTTGAAGCATAATTTGTCCCTCATTCAGTTTAAATGCTGAAAGTTGTGCAGCCTTCATTTGATCTTTAATGTGACTGGCAATGTCTGTTGTGTATTTGTAGTAATTAATTGTTCATGCTACAATTCATAACAATGTCATAAGCACACTACTTTCCAAAGGGTGGTGATTGGGGAAAGTGATTGGTGGGATGCAAGACGAGTAACACAGATGTGTGGCGAAAACTCGTCCATAAAAAGTGTATGTAAAAAAATTATAATTACAAAATAATAGTATCTAATATTATCGAATATCTAATATTTATAACTAACCAAAAATCGAAAGTCAATTAATAAATTAAGTATGAATTTAAACTATCATATTATCAAGCTGACAAATTTATGCATGAACATCCGCATCTGCATCCGTGTATATGTATGTATGTATATATATATATATATATATATAAAGGGTGTCAGGAAATGATTGCCCCCCCCCCCCCTGTACAGAAGAAACTGAAAGGAATAGAAAAAAACAGACAAAACCACGCGAAAGAGCGTTTAATTTTGAATAAAAAACACTTGTTTTAATATCGGTGTTTCCCCCATTTGCAGCTCTGACGGCCATTAATCGACGGGGGTATGATCCCAGAAGTGTCTCAAAGAGATCGGTATCATGACTCATTTCTTCAAGGACTTCGTTGATCTTTGCAGTCATAATTTCTGTTGAATACCGATTCTGAATGGGTTGTTCCAGCATTAAGGACTCCACCCGATCCTTCATGATGGATCCGACATGTTCACAGACATTAAGATCGGGAGAATTGCCAGGCCATTCATTATTTCCGAAAAAATCAATGTTATTGTCCTTAAGCAGTTGTTGAGTCGCAAGTGCTTTCATACAGGGGGCTTTGTCGTGAAGAAAGGTTGCCTGTTCAACATCCAAAACACTCGGGGTCTTTCAAAAACGGAATTACATGTTGGGCTAAAATTACATTTCGAAAATAAGGCCCATCCCAACTGGTTCCTCTTGGTTTGATAACCCAGATGAGCTTCCGAATAGAGAACATAATGAAAACACCCTGTGATTTTTTACTATTTCTCGATACTTCTGGTCGTCTGGGACTTCATCAGGAGTTGTTGCCCAAACCCGATCATTCTGAAAATTTGGTTTTCTGGAGACATAAACGAAGAATTCATCGCTGACAACCAAGTGAAGGAAATCGTCTTCCGTCCATTCCTCAAGATAATCACAAAACCATAGCCGATCTTCAATATTAAGATCACTCTTCCGTGGCTTAGCTATTTCATGCTAAGCACTCAAGCCTTGGCGAACTCGAAATTGATGCACAAGTTACCGATTGACTATCTTACCACGACGGATAAGTATCTCTTTCGCTACCTCAGAGCAGCTCTTCTTTCGGCGCCGTGATGCAGCAAGCACAATGTCTTTCGATTCTTGAGATAATTTCTCCGGTCTTCCTCCTCGAAATTCTGTTTCACAATCTTCAGGATTCTTATTCCAATTCCTTTTGACAAAGTCTTCTGATCTTTTTAATCTCTCAGCCACCCAGTGTCGAGTTATGAAAGTTGCACCAGCTTCCTTTGCTTCACGAAATGTGACAGCTCGAATGCGGTCAAGAACTCGCTTTTTCTCTGAATCGTTCAAAATAGATGATGCCATGGTTTCTGTGGGGAAAAAATGGTAAGAATTAAAATCACAGGAATAGAATATAATGGTTTTTTATTCAGATTTTAACGCTCTTTCAAGTGGTCTCGCCGGTTTTATCTATCTCTTCTAGTTTTTGCTCTACAGGGGGGGGGGGCAATCATTTCCTGACACCCCGTATATATATATATATATATATGGTGAGTCAGAAGGCCTGCCTCAAATGCATTACGATACAATGTAGGGAGAAGCGGAAGGTAATTGTTTAGTTAATTTTCTCGAGGATAGCTTTCTTATTCAAAAGGTTGGGGAACCTACGAGGTTGGACAGTATTTTAGATTAAGTAATAACTACGGACGATAGGCTAATCACTAATCTTCAAGTAATAGAACCGTTAAGCAATAGCGATCACAATATGGTAGAGTTTGTCCTCTCAGTAAGTCACTCGAAACCAGCTAACTCGACTAAAATTCCTAACTTCCAGCACGCAGACTTTTGTAAATTTCGAAATGAATTGTCACACGTCAATTAGGAAAACGTAATGGGGATCTCCAACGCAAAACTAATGTGGGAATCGTTTGAAACAGTATTTAGGACTATAAATGAGGAATGTGTACCGTACAAAATTAAGCGTGCGAAAGTAAACAACAAGCCCTTGTGGTTTACTTATAGAGTAGGAGACATTATAAAGAGTAGAGATAGGGCTTATAGGCTACATAAGTGCGATAAAGACAATTTGTGGTTACGAAACAACTGCATATCTGTAAGACGTGAAGCGAAAAGTGTAATAAAAAAGTCCAAACGCGTATTTGAAATGCCCATAGCTCGTGACGGTAAAGAAAACCCCAAGCGATTCTTTCAATACGTCAACAATAGAAATTCAGTAAAAAGTGTCTTGGGGCCGTTGAAAAATTTTAACGGAGAGATAGTTTCTGAAAACAAGCAAATGGCTACCTTGCTAAACGAATTTTTTACGTCAGTTTTTACTATAGAAGATGTAACGAATATCCCTACGGTCATAGACATAATACCGTTTGATAATGGTAATATTTTGGATAATATTGTGGTTAGTGAAAGGGAGGTAATGCGCTATATTGATAAAATGAAAATGCGTAAATCACCGGGGCCGGATTCCATATATCCCATACAACTAAAAGAATTAAAAGATAGCATTGTTGTGCCGCTAACAAAGATTTTTAATGCGTCTATTTCTGAGGGGTGCGTACCAGATAATTTCAAGTTAGCAAACGTAACGCCTATTTTAAGAAAGGCGATAAAGGAGCGGCGGGAAATTATAGGCCAATCAGTTTAACGTCTGTTGTAGGTAAGCTACTGTAATCAGTAATTAGGGATCGTATAGTCGAACACTTAGAATTGCAGAACTTCGTTAGAAATACGCAGCACGGTTTTAGGTGAAACAAATCTTGCTTAACTAATCTTTTAGAATTTTTTCAAAGCGTGGTTGATGTTTACGATAGTCATCGGGCGGTTGATGTAGTGTATTTAGATTTTCAAAAAGCGTTTGACACCGTACCGCACAAAAGACTCATTGAAAAAAAACTAAGGCTCATGGAATCAGGGGTGTAGTAATAAATTGGATAGTAGAGTGGTTGCGAGGTAGGAAACAGAGGGTAGTCGTTGATGGAGCGGAGTCGTGTTGAGCTACTGTAGCGAGCGGCGTTCCTCAGGGTTCTGTATTGGGCCCCTTGCTTTTTCTTATATATATTAACGATTTAGATGTCGGCCTAGTCAGTACAGTTTCAAAGTTTGCGGATGACACGAAGCTGGGTGGTAAGGCGATTAATGACGAAGATAGAGGTAAAATCCAGGAAGATCTGAATAAAATCGTTGATTGGTCAGTCACATGGCAAATGAGATTTAACGTCGATAAGTGCAAAATATTACATATAGGTTCGCGTAACGGTAATTTTGCGTATAGTATGTCAGGGATGGAGTTAGCAAGCGTAGAGCAGGAAAAAGATTTAGGAGTTATAGTCACTGGTGATTTAAAAGTAGTGAAACAAAGTACAGCAGCGGTCAATAAAGCGAACAAAGTGTTAGGTTTTATAGCTCGGAATTTTTAGTACAAATCGCGCGATATTATAGTTCCTCTTTATAAATCATTAGTTAGACCCCATTTGGAGTACGTGGTCCAGTTTTGGAATCCGCATTTGCGAAAAGATATAGACAAACTCGAAAGAGTTCAAGACGAGCAACTATGATTCCATCGCTTAGGTCGAAGTCGTACGAGGATAGGCTTAAAGAGTTAAAATTTACTACACTCGAGACTAGGAGGCTAAGGGGTGACCTAATCCAGGTTTTCAAAATTATGAATGGGTTCGATAACGTAGATAGCGATAGCTTTTTCGAAATATCTCAATATAATAGGACTAAAAATAACGGGTGTAAGTTGACAAGTAGAAGGTTCGAGACAGCAATTGCCCAAAACGTTTTTGCGCATAGAATAGTAAATAGCTGGAATAGCTTGCCGGTAGAAGTAATCAGTAGCACGTCTATAAACATGTTTAAAAATCGATTAGATACACATGTTGATAGATTGGGTATAGTTTAAGGTAGTAAAATTAAGACTTTGTGGTTTGGAACCCACGTAAAATTGTAGGTCCCCTCCGCCACCACGGAGGACATGCACAACACACAATTACGAACACAGTTAGATAGACCAGCCATGAGTGGATTCTAGGGTCTTTGTTCGTCTGAAACATTATAACATAACATTATATATTTTTTTTTGAGGGAGGACTTTTAACACCCTGTATATAGGGTATAATATAAAACAGAAGCCACATTTTGCTAAATAATCACTCTGAGAATTCTTTTAGTAGTTATGTGTTATTTACGTATTAACGGGTGACCCAAAGTAACTTTAAAATTTACCACGCCATAGCTGTGTGTTTAGCACTACGTATGCGTCCGCCATGCCCGGTTAGGTCAACTGTACGCCCTTGACGATTGGTTAGGTGAAGTCGTGATATTCTCGTTAAAACTAAATTATATGCTAGTTTGCAAACCGCGTATAAATACAGAGTACAGCAAAAACTACTTAGTTAACGTTTGAAACATTGTGTAGCCCTTTAAAGGTATTAGTGGCGTTGAACGACATAAAAAGACTAACATTTTGCAAATCTCTCGCAAATTTCTAATAAATATGCATAGTTATTGTAATTGAAGTAATTTTAATTGAAACTGAGTAATTAATTACAGTATATCGGTACAATTGTAATTTAGCATTTCTATTTCAAATGAAACGTAAGTTTCACAATAATTGAACTTTCATCGTCTTCCGAGCAGTGAGTGATTCCACAAAATAATTAAAATTGGCATAGCCTAATTTTAGTTTCTTGAGCGTAATTCTTCGTGCGTATGAATCATGCTGTGATGCGTGTCTACCGCACAATTTTTACACGTGTGTGTTTTAACATCTTTAGTAACCAAACGACTCTGTGTCTGTGATGAAATTCTCAGTTTTTTCCATGCTTCTTTCCTTGATTCCTGTACTGCATCCGAAATGTAACGTACATATATGTACATATTATCATTGGTTTTGCATACTTTTAATAAATACATAGTACATTGAAAAATGATGGGAATTAAAAACGTGATCAATACACAACAAAGAATTAATTAAAAACGTGATCAATATACAACAAAGTATTATTTGTCCAACATACACATGTATAGTCTTTTTTTTTTACCCATATCCGATTTAAAATGAGTGTATTCATCGCCGTATTGTACAAGGTGTTCGAAAAGTCCCGTCATCTCCTACAAAATGTACATATTGTAATACCAATTTTATTTTTGTGTGATTAATTGAATTTGTATGTGATTCATTGACATTTTTTTTTTCCAGGTATTAGAGTTGTGTGAAGAATGGCAGACCAGTCCACCAACACTCTGGAGGAAAAGAATAGTGATGAGCACATGCGCTCATGAAAGGTCACATACTGGCAAAACGATGCATGATATCGAGAATGATTTCAACACAAGATTCAATAAGGCTGCACCACCGAACAAGACTGTATTACGCTGGAAGAAAAAGCTGTTTGAAACTGGCTCCATCAAGGACAAACCACGGTCGGGAAGACCAACAACGCGAGCAGAACAATGTGAAGGTGTGATTGCATCGGTGGCTCGTTCACCGAAAAAATCATTTCGGAAACGATCACAAGAACTTGCAGTCCCCATCTTCACATTGAGAGATCACATGACAAAAGATCTCGGCATGAAAACATACCGCCCGTCATTTGTTAACGAATTAAGCGATACAGACTCGTAATTAGTAACTGCATTTACTGAATTAAAGTAATTGTTGGTAGTGACTTGTTTCTTAAATTACACCTATCACATATAAATACAATTAATCACACAAAAATAAAATTGGTATTATAATATGTACATTTCGTAGAGGGTGACAGGACTTTTAAAACACCCTGTAGGCCTACATATATAATTGAAAATTTGTTGAATATTATTTCATATGTAACCCTCATTAGAAATTTCTGGCTACGCCATTGTATATATATATATATATATGATGACTAAAACCACGAAGGAAAGGAAACAGAGAATGGTGCTCAAGCGCTTTCGTCTAATGACATCCTCAGGATGTCATTAGACGAAAGCGCTTGAGCACCATTCTCTGTTTCCTTTCCTTCGTGGTTTTATTCATCATAAATATTTTTCACGTGTTACTTTCGTGAAATAATTTTCACATATATATATATATATATATATATATATATACACACACACAGGGTGATTTACTCACTGGTAGCCCCAAAATATCGTCATAGCGATACTCTGGGGCTACAGCGAGTGAATCACCCTGTGTAATCCTCTGTTCAGTGTATGTTGACGAAAATATTTTTCACGCTGACTAATTAATTAATTATTAATAAACCATGTGAGTAAAAATTGTTCACTTTTTCTCAGAGGAAACAAAATTTACTTTCTTAATTGGGTCGTAATTCCTTTAATGGACGAGATTCTGTATTCCACCCGATATATCCCAATATATATGCGACACTTAGCATTGTCGCAGAAAAATTCTAGAATAAATTTAGGTGACAATAATAAAGAAAAGAAACGTTAAGTGGAATACAGAATCTCGTCCATCAAAGGAATTACGACCCAATTAAGAAAGTAAATTTTGTTTCCTGAGTAAAAATTGTTTACTTTTTCTCACAGATGTTTTATTAATATTCGTGTAATAGTTTTATTGTATTTTACACACACACACACACACACACACACACACACTGGAGAAATATATATAAAATACAATTCATTGGACGCAATGCTTCATTTATATACGTTACACACAGACTGTGCATGGAACAAGGAACTCTTCTGGGAAAATTAAATCCACTATAGTTCGAATCAGTAATGGTTAATGACAAACACTAGTTTTTTTCCTTTTTCATGATGTTAGCCCGACGTGGGCAAAGGGTCACTCGCAAAGAGGCTCTAAAATATAACTTCCTTCACCAGCTATCTGCCAAGCAGATAGGATCCAGCTTTGGGACTGGATCTAGGGTTTAAAGCAGCCTAACCCCATTATATGTAGAATATCAATATAAGTAAGAAACTCGTTACATTCACGTCGAATTGAATACATCAAAGAAAAAGGGGGATAACTATTGTAACAGAATGGTCCCCTAGGATCTTTTATATCGTATATATATATATATATATATATATTATATATATATAAAACCTTGGTTAATCTTGGTTTTGCCTCTGCCCAAATTGTTCATCGAGCTCATAGACTCTAAAAGTGAGTGTATATAGAAAATGGGATCACCTAAAGATCTTTTCCCCCCCAGCCGATCCACCTGACGATACTCCACCCGAGTCCGCTCCACCTGGAGATATTCCTCCCCCAGTTTTGACAAATAAAGCAAACAATTCATTCTATGGGATATAATGCCCGGTTAGGTCAACTGTATGGCTTTGACGATTGGTCAGGTTAAGTTGTGATATTTTCGTTAAAACTAACGAAAATATCACGACTTAACCTAACCAATCATTAAGGGCGTACAGATGACCTAACCGGGCATTCAGTTGACTAAACCGGGCATTCAATTAACCGGATCACCTGAAGATCAGGGGCCCGAGCATTCGTTAGTTAGCCTTATAAGGCTAACTAACGAAAATATCACGACTTAACCTAACCAATCGTAAGGTCAACTGTACGCCCTTCACGATTAGTTAGGTTAACTAGTGATGTTTTCGTTAGGTAGCCTTATAAGGCTAACTTCAGGTGATCCAATTAACCTAACTAGGCATATATATATATATATATATATATATATATATATATATATATGGGATGAATTTCACAATTAACCACGTGAAATGAATGAATGATGTAACCCACAAGGAAAAGTAAAAATGATTCCAAGGTCTTTCGTGTATTCAGAAGTACACCTCGTCAGGGCCTTGGAATCATTTTTCCTTTTCGTTGTGGGTTTACATCATATATATGGAGGGGCGACAAGCTTGACCTTCGTGGAATTAGGAATTATCGCACGGAACATTTTTGAGGTATATGGATCACCTGAAGATAACCCCCCCAAGCCCGATCCACCTGAAGATCTTCCTCGCCCCCCAGCTGTACCCAGGGGGGAAAGATCTTCCGGTGATCTAGACTCATAAACGCGTTTATTTAAACCAGAAAGAAATTTAAATTAAACATTTCGCTTTGACTATATAAACTTGAAATTGCCTTTATATATTAGCTTTATGAACGTAACTCCCTTTGGATTGTTCCCCATTTCATCCCCCGACTTCCTCCTCATTTCGTTTCGAAGCTTAAGAGTATTGTAACTCATCATGTAGTTTAAGTTATAATTATGAGAGTCTTTTGTCAAAGTTCAATCACCGATTAAAGAGAAAAAAATAAAGAAATTAATGTCTTGTATTTTAATGGTAAATACAACAAATTAATTTAATTTACAAAATCGCCACAACAGATAGAAATAGACCAAACGCAAAACGCTTGATTCTAAACCCAAGCATTGATGGCAGTTATGTAGGACTCGAGACCGGTCTAGAGACCTTTTTCCTGGACCTTTTTCCTGGGCCGTTTTTCTGGTCTCGGTCTCGGCCACGGTGGTCTCAACTACATCACTGATTGATGCGTGTCTCCTCAATTGACTTTGTGAGAAAATTCTCTGAGGAAAAGGACTAAAACTAAAATTTGTTTAAACATCTTTGCTGAAATATAGAAAGCCTCGTTTTTTTTGTTTTTAGTATCATTGTTTGATACTTATGTCGGGTCCGAACCACGGATCGCTACATAATATGGACGCAGAAGACGGTCTCCGATCTAATGTTGTTTAACTTCGCTAACAAACTTGAACCTGTGTCATGTGGTTTCATATTCAGTGCTGCTACCGATCATACCATCCAACCCACCCGCTCCCTCCGAAAAGCTTTGTTCAAACGAAGAAAAAATCAAAGCCGATACGATAAGCCCTTTTCATACGATAGAAATTTAACACTGTGTGTGTGTGTGTGTGTGTGTGTGTGTGTGTGTTTCAAATCCAACAACGTCCATCGACGAATGGTCATTTTCAAGTACAAAAGTCATGATTAAGTTTCGTTAATTCCTCCCGGACTCTACCAAAAATGGTTTAGTTCTTGGATTGTTTTTTTTTTTTTTTTCTGTTTAAGGTGCTTTCAACCCTGCGGAACTAGTTTACTGGCTTTGTGGGTATGGTTTTATAGTACCATAAAAGTGGAATGGCAGGTCAAATAAAAGTTTCGGGTTTCTGGAAACATAAGTTCCCTGAAATTCTCACAAACAAAAACTATCTTAAATACGATCTTATCTTAAGATAGGAATATATATTAGTGGGGGACCGAATGTCAGTTTTTCAATATTTGCGGATGCGGATCTTTAATTTCAATATCCGCGGATGCGGATATTTAGTTAATCTATCAATATAATATAGAATTATGAATATATGACATATTTTTTCAAATTTTGTGATATTACTATTATGGCAGGCAATGCATAAGAATTAAAATTAATATTAATGTTTTCATTATGATAAAAATAATAACTTTCTCAAGAGTTTCAGCCACAGAAAGTTCAATGAAACGAGTTTCATTCAATTTTCTGCGTTACCAGGTATTAATATTTTGAGGTTTATACTGTATATTTGTTTGTTCATTAATAATTAATACTTTACATGAAATGTGCATTAGGGTGGAGCGAAAAATACTTTTTTTCTAGTATGAAGTTCTAATAGTGATTAAAAGTTGCATTTAGTGGACGATATATACCTGCCAAAATATGAGTTCATTTGTTTAATATTTCCAGCTGCCACCAGGGGGCTAAATTTAACACAATTTTGGGTAAAAAGGAAAAAAATGCTTCTATTTTAGGTTTATCAAACTATTGTAAGATTTTATTTTAGAATTGTCTAATAGTTTGATTAAGATTCTTAAATGATAAGAATTCGTTTGGTAAAAATGCCTTTGCATATGCTTAATATCTTCAGCTGCCACAAGAGGGCTGAAGTTAACTTAAAAATGACAATTAAGTATGATTCTGTATTTACTTGAAAAAGGGAACAATAATAAATTAGGATATCTCTCCTCCTTTATACTGACTTGAGACAGTTAAGAAACGTTATTTCGTGCCTTAGCGGAGTTACCACCCTTTCCCCAACCAACCTCCCTCTAGAAAGGGTTCTTGCTGAAGACTATTTAGTAATTTGCTTTTGTGTCAAATTTTGGCTGTTTTTTTCCTTGATTCTAATGTAGCACGAATCCAACCGTCTCTGTTTGTAGGTCCGCAGACTGATCCAGCAGCGTCTGTAACGAGCTTGACGCATCTCTCTACGGCTTGTGTATGACATGGAAACTGAAATAATTCTGAATGAAGAGTAGTACCATGTTTGATGCATGATTCAATATCATCAAGAGAAACTCCTTTGGTTATCGGTGTTTCTGCTATCTGAAAATCTTGCCACATAATGAGATCTGTATAGTGTTTGGCATAAAAATTTATTTCTGTCACCTTAAAATACCTGATAACATCTGTTTCTTGAATGCATGCCCTTGCTTTTATGATACGCCTAAATCCCAACTGACGCACATGCTCCCTTTCATCAGCTATCATTGCAATGAGAATGTTTTCTTGATTTGCGTAATATGCATTTCGCTGAATGACTGAGTCATGTACTCTCCTAAGCTCTTCACGGAGATACCGGCTTCTTGCAATCATATGCCACATATGTTTAGCACCATATTGGCATAATGGTTTACGCTTTATCTGAAACCACGTTGGTGCGTATACCCTAACAATGAATGTAGCTAATTCTTGTAAATTGCCTGAAGGATTCTCTGTGCTTACATATAACCGCAGAGTCCTGTTTGCTGTGGTGAGCCACCTTGAATGTGATATATTGCCTGGACTCTTATGACTAAGACTCTTTGAGAATGTTCCACTTGATATAGCCTTGTGAATTTCAAGGTATTTCTGGTCAGTACTTATGTCATCTACATCAACTTCACACATGTCCTCTTGAATTTCAATGGGTTTGAAGTTAACTATGGGAAGCTTTTCACAGTCTGAAAGTGCTCGGCCAATTTCTCCTGAAAATGCTCTTGGTCCAGTAGTGGTACCATCCAAGTGATGAAACAGATGGCGCAATGGAAGTTCATTAAGGTGTAAAAGGCATATCAGCCACTGCAATGGCTTATTAAAGGCTTCTTCCAGTAATCTTATTGTGCCTCCAATACTACCAGTGTTAACCACTGTCGAATCACAGCCAACTGCAACGATGTTCCCTATATCAACATTCCTTTCTTTCAAGCAATTCACTAGCGCTGTGCAAATGTATTTAGCTTTGCCACTGGAAGGTGTCACATGTGCAAAGTACAGAGAGTGTGGTTCAGATATTATGCTGATATGCTCTTCGCGTTTGGTTCTTTGGTGGTTAGAGCCATCACTCTCCTGGACTTGAATCATTGTTTTATCCTTTCTGCCATCAAAGTATAATCCCCGCATGGTTTTTGGCTCTCCTATCTGTTGTAGTTCCTTTCTCCGTTTTTGTCTTTCACGTCTTAGCTTACTTCTGTCTATAATATTCCCTTTGTCTTCGGGAGTAACAATTTTAAGATCTGCCAATACTGCAGAAGCAATAGCAGCCCAGCTCTGTCCGACATTTTAAATCTATCACAAGTAATTGCTAATGAAGGCAGTGGCTCACGCATCTGTTGTTCTGATATTACATATTGAGTCGAGGTTGTATCTTCCTCATTATCTTCAGATATCTCTTCTAGTTGTTGAAGTTCACTTGTCTC